>JASSUY010011853.1:0-16507 GCA_032466535.1 Forpus xanthops
TATCTCAACCTGTGGGAGTTGCATTCTTTTGATTCTCCTCCCCATCCTCCTGGACTGAGGAAGAAAGAGAGGGGAGTAAGAGAGCGGCTGCATGAGTTTGAGAGCCTCAAACCACGACAAATATTAAAGAATTATTCTGGTGTTACGAATGCACAGCCATCTCAAGATGCCAGAACTCAAAATACTGTCTTGCACTGCTAGTGCATATTTCCACAGCTGAACCCAGTTTACCCCACACTCACTGCATGGCAGATTCCTACCAGACACAGGTACCTCTGCTCTCCATGACCATCAGATATGGTCACTCTTGAGTTGGAAAATCTGCTGCCAGGTTAGTGGAAGGGCATTGCTGGGCTGCTGGCAGAAAGTGTGCCTTCTGCATGGCTGCAGCACAAATGGCATGGCAGCTTCTTATGGCTATTTGATGGGTTTGTGGTGATTGGGTTTCTAACATGCAGTATCCAAAAAGCAGAGAAGCAGCAGGACCACTCATGTGGTAAGTGCTGGAGGAAGGGCATCATTTGAGGTCAGCCAATGCAGAGACTAATGTAGAGCAAGTGTAGATCTTAGGAATCACACATGCACATGCATATGTGCTAGGATTGTGTAAGCATATACTCTATTATACTTGCCACTCGAAGTGACAAGTAATCTTACATAAGTTTCTTGCTGTCATGCTATAGTTAGGTTTTGAATATGGTTAACAGCTTCAGTTAATACCAAATGTCCTACTATTGTCAGGCTCCATTAAAATTGTGATGATGTTTCCTATTGGTTATAACAGCAAAACTGCTGAGGTAAAGAATCTTCCTTGCTGTAGGATAGATGGAAAGGAAATCCTGTCAATCTGCTACAGGGGGAAAAAATACAGATTTTATATATTGATATATTTTAAACAGCTTGTCAGTAAATTCTATAATTCTCAATATTTAACATAGCCTGGAGATCAGATCAAGTTTTTCCTAAATTCACAAGGAGAAGGTGTCTTAAGACAGCAGCCTACAAGAAGTAAATAAAACACAAGTTGTTGACACTGAATGGGAAAAACAGTGAAGAGTTAAATGACTGAAAATACCACATGGCACTTCATCAATCAGGACTGTCTCATGGTGTTATAAACAGATGCAACTGAATGATGCTTTTTTTTTTTTACAGCAGAATAAAACTGGGGTGTTGCTGTCAGTGCAAAGCTATTTAAATGATATACTCCGAAGTGACTTCCAGACTTGTTCTAGGAGGGATAAAGCCACTGTTCACATTTGATGTGCAACACTTAACAAAACTGCTTACATGACAAGATATTACAAATCCCTCTCCTGTAAAAACACTCTTAAAGTCAGACAATATTTGGAAATATCTCCCTTTCAGCAAAACTTGCTGGAATGAAACATCAGGGCAGTGGGGGAGATGAGAAGAAGGCAGAGCTAGCTGGCCAGGGCCAGAGCATCCCCCCTCCCAGGGCTTTCAGTGGAGGGATGCCCTAGCTTCAGGTGGGGCTGCCCAGGAAGCTTCAAAGGCAGGCAGAGAGAAGAGCTGCCTCTCTTTTACTCATAGACAAGCCGCTGATCTTCAGAGGAACTCCCACCAGGGGATGCACACACACCTTTAAAAAAATCAGGTCAAATTGCCTTCTTATTTATTACAAGTTAACATAAAAAGAGATCTGCTTTATTTCAAAGGAGTTTGGGTCACCACAGCTAATTTGGGCTAGAAACCTGGAGATGAAAGGCTTTGCATGCCACTACTGTTTCCCAGGAGCCTCTCCATCCCCACCCTCCACCCCCTTTTCCTAATAGAAGATTTTTACTAAATCCTTACTCACAGCAACCACTCCACTCAGAAAGTGGGATGGGAGAGAGTTGTAGTGAGAAGGGACAGGCACAGTTAGGGGATGGAGCAAGACAAAAGAAAAGAAACTTTGCAAACTTCATGGCCTATCTTTAAGACAGATTCTGGTTTTGGGATTATATTCAGTGCCTGTCTCCTGATGAAGATAACAGCAGCACTGAAACGGAAAAGTCTTGTGTAAGAAAAGAACAGGAAGGAATCCTGCTTAATTACATTTTCTACAGGCCAGTAAGTGCCTATAAAAAGCAGATGTGCAAAGAGTTACTTCTTTTGAAGAACATGCAGTGAATTATTATAAACTGTACTTACAGCTGTAGACCACAAAGAACGATGCTCTCTAATTGCTCCTGGACAGTGCCCAGAGCATCCAAAATCCCTTTTTCTTGTATTTTTTGTCAATTGCATTTCCTAGTAGCAGGAAGACACTGCACTAGGCACTGCAAACTCATTACTGTCTCTCTCAGGCAGCTAAAAGAACATGGTGCTGAGTCTTATAACAGTCCCCAAGGGACTCGCCCACAGCCTGTCATGTCCCATTGCACATGCACGGCATTTGGTAGAGATCTCCCAAAGAGGTAGTGCCATCAGGACTTGAGCTGAGCTGCAAATCAGCACTGCTAGGACCTTCCAGTAAGAACTGTCATTCTAAAAATGGGGTGCATGGTGGTAGCCTGTTTCCAAAATTATTATAGTAAATTGCAGTGTGGATTCCTGATGTATGCCTCCCTTCCCAGTTCCAGGAAGGAAAGTCTCCATTTCTTTCTGCTTCATTTCTCTTGCTTCACATATGCTTTGAGTCTGCACAGGTGGCAAAGAAAGTGTGCGTGACTGCCTCTGAGTCTTCTCAGCATCAGGAAATATGACTTCCGAAACAAAAATCAAAGTAGACAGCAGCCTGTTTAAAGCCGAGGTGGAAGTGGGACTCACCTCTGAAGTCACGTAAAGATCCAATACTTTTTTGTTGTGTGTGAGTTATGAACAAAAAAATGAGAATAAAAGACCCTGTGTCTGTTTCCAGCTGCTGAAAATCCAGCATGCAGTATCTGGGTGATTCCCACAACCACCATGGACTTTTTCTCTACTCTGTTTATGAAGTAGATCACAGAATGAGTGATGACAATAGGCTGACATCTTCTGTATGTGCCAGCACTATAGGGTGATGACACAGCTTTTCAGATATCTTAGGATTTTACTGACAGCACAGACATCAGCCTATCACTGCAGGTGATGGAGGTCAGAGTCCTTTCTTCTGCTACCTGTGTCTAGGACACAGTGCCACCAAAACACAGAAAACACTGTTCAGTGCCTCTGAACCCAGAGGCTGAAGACTCACTTTACTGTCCCAGCAATGGTACTTTGCCTGTTAAATCAAGCACCTTTCGGAGCAGGCATTTAGCACTAGCAAAGGTAATGAATGATGCAGAATCCATCCCCATTCCCACCACTGCTCTGGACAGTGGTGTTTCACCTCACTGATGGCTCCTTATACTCAGACACTAGTTCATGGAAAAGCTTGTTGTTGTGCTCCATGCCTGAGAGTACAAGAAAGGACCACGGCCATGGGTGCCCTGTGTTGAGACAGGGACCCCAGGAGACCATGACTGTGGGCAACACATGTCAACGGTGTGGCCATGGATGAACCATGACAGAATGGGGACAATAAGAAACACCATTAGACAGGACCTTGATTTATTGCCCATTACGTCACCAAGGGTTTGAGAGAGTCTGAGTGCAACCTGGAGTGAAAACATGGAAAAATCAGACTGGGAAGGAGCGAAGAGAGGTATTTGACTTAATTTGAGGGTGATCAAAGAAAGATGTTAACTTAAACATTTTTTTAATTGTTTGTACTTTCTCAACACACAAATCACACATTAGAAATCTGTGTTGATTGACAATAAAGCATTTTAAATAAAAATTCCCCCAATCTCAGCTGTTTTGCCCAAGACACCCTGTGTAAAGGGAGTGATCTCTTGAGTCCTCATCAACTCCAAAGGACAGGACTGGTAGGCTGAGACAGATCTCAGTAAATTTAGTTGCCAGACTCTAGCAGCTGTGCTAAGAGATTTTTTTTTACCCTTGAGTTTCACATTTTCTTATGCTCTGGTTTTGCCTTGTTTTGTTTTGGCTGTTTTTAGGAGTAAAGGTTGAAAGAAGACTCCTCACTCATATTCTTCCTGGTACATGTCAAGTCCTTGCTTTTGAATATAGAAGCAATTGAGGATTTGTTTTGAACAATGCACTTCTCTTATGTCATTCTCAGACACAGCAGATGCTTTTCTGAAACATCAAATTCACTCAAAAAGCCTTCAAATCAAATTCTCAAAGCTTCTCCAAGTTGTAAACAGCTGAGAGCAGATATTATAATAGGAAGTTCTGAGCCACTAAAAGCTGGGCTAATTACTAAATTGAAATTTAGGTTCCTCTGCAGACATTAAAGCTTCCTTGAATCCTGAAGCTTCCGTAGTTCATCTTTGGAGAGCTTTACAAATATTGAAACTTATTTGAAGCCTTTGGCCCTGGCTCCCATTTTTGACTAGTAACAGAAATGAGGCCAGTGTTTAAATTTTTCAGTCTAGTCCCCAACAGCAGCAGTCAAGGCCCGCGATAGTTGATCCATTTTCAAATGTAATTCAGAGGCTTATTCACAGGCAGGACAAACCAAGCAATTCAGTTCAGGGTGCATGTGCTTGAGTTGTCTGGGAAAACAGCTGCTGAAAAAAGATATTTGCCATTAAACCTAGGGTTCACAAGAGTCATCCTGCAGCTAATAGGGAGCAGACTTCCAGTAATGCAGTCTATCTGCACTGCCATTACCTGCTTCTATTTATCATAGCTCTACAGGCTGAAAAGTCCTGAGTGTGCAGAGCCATTACAGCCTAAGGGACAAATGAATTCAGGTAAGGGTTGGAAGCTTATGTGGCCATGGAAAATTAATTAGCAGCATGGTTTAGCTGCTATTGCTCTCTTTGGTCAGCAGAAGAAGCGGTAAATGCGCCATCCCTGGCAGTGTTCAAGGCCAGGTTGGACAGAGCCTTGGGCATGGTCTAGAGTGAGGCGTCTCTGTCCATGGCAGGGAGGTTGGAAATAGGCAATCTCAAAGTCCTTTCCAGCCCAAATCATTCTATGGTTCTATGATACAATCAGCTTCACAGCACACAGCTTTTCAGTGAACAACAGAAAGGAACTTTATTCATCTGCAAGAAGGATCCTACTTGCAGAGGTTCGGGGGAAGAGTTTGCTCTTAAACCAGATGGGCAAATAAGATTCAGTGGGATGTATATATGGCCCAAGGATCTAGTGCAGCCCACTGAGCTGGAACTTGGAGCTGTTTCTCAGCAGTAGGGTCCAGTTGATGAACTTTATATATGGATAAGCTAAGGATTCAGAGCTGTTCCTATTTCCACAGCTTTCCTGTGATGTAACCCCCAGCAGATTGCTTCATCCTGCTGTGTCCTTCACACCCCACTCTTCCTGGCTTTTCAATTTGACCACTCAGAAAAAACTTGGGGCTACAGAAAATGGAAAACAGATGGCAAAAGTTTGTTGTTTTTTTTTTACTTATGGCTATCCCTTTCTTTTCATGAAATGCCTGATTTTCACCCATTCTCATCTGAGATACAGCTGTTTGACTGAGATACCTTGGTCTTTTTTCCCCTCCCAACTTGTGCTGCACAAGTATCTTACTATGGTGCCATGAAATGTTATTGCTAATACGAGGAGGGGTTAACTTGTAAAGGAATACCAAACAGCAGTCACAATGCCCCCCAGCTTCTGTTCTCCGGTAAAGGAAAGCTCCTTTGCATGAGCTGGTGGCTGCAAAACAGCTGCACTATCCTGATAGCATGTACTGCTGAAAACAACTGGGAAAAGGCAGTTCTGCCTCAACAGAAAAAGAAATCCTGCAGTTGTGTTTTGTTTTGTTCTGGTTTGGATCAAAACAGTTTTGTGAAAGGAGCCAATGGCACGGAAATTGGGAAAGGAATCAGGTGTGGGAACATCAGAAACCTTTTCCTTGAATTATCTCAGCACAATTCAATTTAAAAACATGATAATGAAACCAGATAGGATGATAATTTTTGCGAATATATGCTATACTCATAAACCCAAAGCTTTTAGTTGGCTTTGACAGAACGTGAATGTCCACTCTGGCAATTATGATCTTTAACCCAGGGTTTAGAGTTAGGGAGTGGAGGAAAGGGTGGTGAGAACATCATGTCTTTTTCTAGACTCAGGAAATGAAATGCAATTTAAATACTGTTAATGTTCATTCTGTGACTAAAAAAACAATGGAAGTCTTGTTTTCTACAATATTAGGATTTATAAAGAAAGAGGGACAGAAAGTAACAGCTCTTTACATGCTCCTTTCCCTGATACAATTCTCAGCACTGTAACCTGTGGCTACATCTCCATAGACAGACACAAGCTCTGTGCATTTTAATGTTTTCCAGTGACTGCTGTTCTGATTTAGCCTTACTCCTCCTCATCTCAGCAATCTTAAACTGTCAAAGATGGACAGTATGGTCTATCAGTACGGAAGCAGATATGCTAGTAAACATTGGGGTTTCAGCATGAAACTGGTGTTCACACACCAGCCTGCAGGTTGGCAGGAGCTGGAAATGTTCCCATTGCATGTGTAGCTTATAGGTCGCATAACAGCTACAACTTCTACTTGGTGGTGCAAATTCTCATTATATAAAAGCCATATAAAATCATCATATTTCACCAGCATCCCAAGGAGACAGATTAAATGAGATGGCTCAAAAAAGAAGTGTTTTACACATTATCCTGCTAGTTTTGCCTTGTTCTTTCTGTGGCCAGACACCAAAGTAATGTGTGAAAAAAGGATCACAAAGAAAAACACATAGTGCTTTGTGTGACCTCCAAGCTTGATATTTCACAGTGAATTCCTAACCACTTTCTGCCTTCATTTAAACTAGAGCAGTGTGCCTGTCATCCTTATCTTCTGTCTTTTGCATGGGGTACCAAGTTGCTACTCTGACCCCTCTGAGGTAGGAAACTTAAATTAAATGGAATGTAAAAATTAGTGTGATTGATATCTGCAATGTGAAGGACTGTCAATCCCAGCTCTCCTCTCTACCACCACAAACAGAAGCCACAGGCTAACTAGATGCACCAGGAGAAATCTGCGAGACATTTGTTGCTTCTAAACAGCCTTTAGCAATTAAAACACTGGAGTAATGTAGCTACTCCATTTCATTATCCTCCTGACTACCTACCTAACATGCTGTCTCTGGGAAAAGCAGATTTCCTGAGATCTAGTGAGAGATGGGGCATCAGTGACTTCCACCATCTTCAGATGAGATTCACAGAAATAAATTACAGTCATTTCTAGAGAGAAAATGCATGGAAAATGTGTAGATGGCATCATCAATATGGTAAACCAAGAGGTCTGCTGGGTATCGTTCCTTATAACTCTCATCTCTCTGCATTCAACATGATTATCATGCTCTTCTCGGAATTCCTCACTTATATTTTCTCTGGTTCCAGAGGTTGCTGCTGTTTGATGTGTTTTATCTCAGACGTATCTTTGATGTATTTTAGAGGCAAACAGAAGCAACCAGAGGAGGACGAGGATAGGGCAAACCCAGAGGAACTTGGGTATATTTGATAACCACTCAAATTATTTATTTTGGGTTCAAAAAATAAGATAGAGTTCATAGACCTTTCCCCTGTAATTGAAACCAGGATTTTTTTCTTCCAAATAAGATTCAATTTTTCCTTTTGTCATTGAAGAAATATTATCCTTGCTAAAAGAGGCTTGCAGGCTGACACTAAAATGTACTTTTCTGTAAAATGCAAACTTTTATTTTCTTTCCCTTTCTATATTAAGTCTTCCTGCTGAAACATTCTCTTTGCATTTTTCCACTCTCTCCAGTTAATTTCTTCCTTTTTCCTTCTATTTCCTATTTCCTTTCTATTGCCCTTCCTTCACACACCCCAAGCAATGTGTAAACTCTTTAATGAGCATGAGCAGACTTTCCCCTCAAGGATGCTTGATTGTGCTTGTGGTTATTCAAAAAAGAATTTCTCCTTTCCTCCTAGCAAAATATAGAAGCCACATTTTCATCACTATCATTAAGAAAACATTTTTACAAATGATACTTGGAGTGTAAAAAAATGGGGAATTGGTTCTTTTGCTTTGTTCTCAATTAAAACATTTACTTTCTGGCAACCTGAGCATAAATCCATTGAAGCAGTTTCCAAATTTAGAGCTCCCTTTTGATAACTTAGAGAAAATAAAAGCTAATTTTTAAGTGAAAGAAAATTATAAACTGGTCAGGCTAGAGAGTAATCTTCTTTTAGATCTTGAACTTAGAGATCTATGAGATCCAGCACATGTGAGAACTCTCTCCACCATCTGCCCCTCCAGATCTATTTGATATCATGCTGGTAGGCAACCTAACCCTTCCCTCTTTCCCATGCCACAAGACAAAGGACTGTTAAATAACAACCTATACACCAAAGAATATAATTCCTTTATGATGACTCCATGCAATATAGGCATAGAGCATCTGATGTAGCCATCAGTTCAGAGCAGACTTACATCATTTTTTTTGGTAGATGCTTTCTGTTCAACCCACTGCTACAGGTATGTGCCTGTCAGATGATGCTGAGCAAGAAATCACCCAAACCTTCAGGTAATCCATCTTAACTTGCTTATATGCACAAGGACACCTAGGCAGGTTAAGATGGATTACCTGAAGGCTTGAAGTGGAAGCATATTGGCTAAACTGCATTAAACTCCTATGAAGATGCTCTTACTCAAAGCACCTTTCCTGCCTCCTGTAATCAGTCTAAGTGATATATTAAGAAACATCGCTACTAATTGCTTTGAAAATTATGTGACCTGGAAATCAAAGCCAATTCATGTTCTTAGCTGTGAAGATATTAAACTGAATTTAAATTATTTATTTATTTTAAGCCTTAAATTTATTTCTTCTTCAGCATTGCTGCTTCGAAGTCAAAGTTTCATCTCTGAAGTGCAATGCACTCAAATGATTTCATGGCTCTCCTTCACTTTGGTTATTGGAAGAAGAGTAAAGAGAAGGAAGGTGAAAGTAGAGGCAAGAGATGTCTCTAGCAACATAGTTGAGTAAATTACCTGTTGAAAGGTAAAGTGGAAATACTTGCGTGTAACAGACAAAATGTCCAGAGAAATTATTGAACCGGATATAGTTATTTGAAGCTAACTCATTTTTTTAGTTGCAGTGGCTTTATTCCACTGCTTGTCTGACATATGAAAAGAGTGGATAACTGGTGCAAGGCATGGTTGAAAGTGGCTGCTGTACAAATATCTGCTTGCTCTTCTGCTAATGAATCACAGTTGAGACCAGCATAATTCTTGCGCACTCCACTCCATGGCTTGAATGTGAGCCCTATGAATGAACTGTAACACTTCTGGATAATCCATGTGTGGGAACTCTTCAGCTCTGCCAGACCATGCAGTCTTGCCCTGGAGACAACAGAAAACTCAAGCCCAGGTTGAAAGGATATTCTGTCTTATATTCATGTATTGCTCAGAATGGAGATCAAGAACATGTGAAACCAGACATCAAAACCAGACCAGTGTTTTAAAAGAGCTTCAGCCAAAATGGGGCAGTAGCTGCTAAGTGCCTGGAGACTTCATTTCCTAGACACAACGTACACTTTGCTGAAGGACTCCACAATGTTGTAGTAAATGGCGATGCAGTTCATCAGTGTAGGTAGACTTCTGGCTTTACACAGAAAATACTCACTGATGGTCCCTACTGTTTTATGAATTATCAGTGGAAGAGAAAACCTAATGGGTATGAATGGGGTTTTAATAACATTTTAGACAGTCATCTAACAACATCTTCTTCTAGAACACATCAAGCAAACATTTGCATTAAGGAGGAGAAATGATGACCTTATTACCCTCTTGTTTACCCTCAGCAGCTTAAGAAAGTGCCATATCTATACCTTTCCTAATGTTTTTAAAATAGAACTGGACCAACAGTGAAAACTTCAGCAATGATTTGCTTGAATATTTAAATGACTTCAGTCCAGCTGTATCCATCCTCTTATCTGTTAGCTCTCTGCAAATACTCTAAGAATTGAGTTTTACAGGCAGGAATGTTTGCAGAGACCTATCTTAAAAGTGGTATGTATATTTGCAAATACTCATTTTTAGATTTGCTTGTATCTGTCATGGAAACATTTGCAAAATCTTCCAAATAAAGACATGGAGATATACTACGTGACTTTGTCCAGCCAAGAGCAGTGAATCTGAGGCTCAATGATGATGAAGTATTTTATCGTATAGAAGACTGTGATGAATAAGGATGCATATGATTTATTCTAAGCACGCTAAATGTACCGTTGACTTGGAGTTTGCAAGGAAGAATCACTCCGTGGTTGGAGGCTGTCTGTTTGCTCCAGCTAAATGCCAGGAGCACTGGAGACATTTGGGCCTGTTTTCAGTTGTTCTGCAAGCAGTGAGGCTGAACACCGGACAAATTGTTGATTGTGAATTATTCCTCTAACACTTCTTAAAAATGAATAATTTTAAGAGATGTAAAAAGGGTAAAGGAAGAAGAGAAATTACTTGTGAACTGAATTAGATAAATTATCACTATTTCTTTGTATGAGAAATTGAACATGGAAAATTGACAAAAGCTCTGATGATGTCAATGTTGTTGCACTGCAAAGCAGAACGGTCCATAAACCACATTTCATGAGCATGAAGCATCCATCATTCTGATGAAAGAGAGGTATGAAAATCAATGGCCAAACTCTCTTTCCACTCAGGAGGCTCTTAGTATCAAGCCTGAGGCATGGGACCAAACCAGATAAAACTGTGTTGCTTGATTTTCCCCTGGCTTACTTTTGTGAAATGATCAAAGAACTCAAGTGAAAGCAGGAGAGAAATATAAGGAAAAAGGATATTCCTTAATGTACAGAAGGACAAGAAAAAAAATGAGAGAATATAGTAAGATCTTAATATGAAATGAATATAGGGATGGGAATAGGGATGAAAAGGATTATACAAATTCATGAAAAACTACTGTGGTAGAATCTGCTAAGCACAACCAAATTAGGAAGTTTGTGGTCTTGTAATTGCCAGAAAGAGGGAGAAGTTCAAAGTGAAGGGACTGTCTTTCCTCTTTTCTTCATTTCTTTTAGTCAGCATTCACTAGTCGTCTTGTGGGAAATTGATGACACAGCTGAAGGAACCTCCTCTCTAGTCCCCTGCTTGTAAATCCGTTACTGAAATACTGCCATTGCACTAAAAGAATAGCAGTATGCAATTGAATGACTTGTTTAGCCAACAAATCAATAATTAAGGTAATCTTTTTCCCAGACAGTCAATGTCGAAGATGCTTAAATATTTCTTCTCTTTTTGGCAGAATATATTTCTGTTAGAAAATTCAGTTTTAATGAAATTTTACATTTGTACGAACTTATGTCAATTTTTATTAGATTTTCCTGAGGAAAAAAACAGAACTTAAGCGTTTTGACAGTGTCAAAATTGTCAATTTTGATTTTATGTGAGCATTTTAATTTTGGGAGGTTTGAAATGACATTTCATTTTGTAAATATTGAATATTATAAATCAGGAGATAATTAGAACACTAAAATTAAATAAAAATCCAAATGACATTTTGTTTTTTATTATAATAGAATATTTTGATAGTCTCACAGCAATATTTTTCCCAATTTTATGGAAATTTCTAAAGTTCTCTTTTCCCTGAAAATTCACCCAGCATGTGGTCCCTTGTTCATTATGCACAATGTCATGTTTTCTTTCTTAGCTAGAGGTTTCAATATTTTCCAGAGGTTTTGATATCGTGTATTATTTATACTTATTTCCTTCATTTTTATAAACTGTCAGTGTATTTTTGCCCCACAAAATAGTTCTGAGGGAGCAGTCTTTTTGATGCCAAATATCTGCTGAGATGGTACAAAGCTCTTCAGAGATTCCCAACTTACTTCATCCACATGATCCAGCTCAGGTGCGAGGCGTCCCTGCCCATGGCAGGTGGATTGGAATTAGATGATCTTAAGGTCCTTTCCAACCCTAAATATTCTATGATTTGATGATTCTATAACATGCAGTCAGCTCTAAGCACAAAGCATCCATGACAAAAGACAACAGCACCAGCTTCTGCCCCAGCCCTTGGGCTTTGAAAAGCTGGAAATGTTTTAGTGATTCTTAGAGGGATACAAAAAATTGATTTTAGATTTGCTAAGGTTTAATTATGAACATCCTTATTCAGAGGAAACAGCTCTGAAGTCACTGGGATCCATGAGACTTCTCTTCCCATCCTTCTGCTAAGATTCTTCCACTGATACATTATCAGAGAGGAGCAGCCCATGGGTCTCTGCAGAATGTGCTTTTTCACAGCAATCAATCTCTGCAGCATGTTTAGTCTGAAACTCAACTTCCTTGGATCAGATACATCTCCTTTATTGCGTGGATTTCTGCTTAAAATGAAGCATTTATTCTAAGAAGGTAGCACTTTGCGTATGACATAGGTTTGTTAAATCCGTGGTATGATTCTGCTCTACATGGTGGGAGTCACTGCTCTGAGTGTACTACTACACTAGATAAGAGTCACAGCTTGAGTATTTGTTCCTGTATTTATTCTTAAATAAATCTTCGTGTTGTGGCAAAGCAGAGCCTGCCAGCCAGTGAAATTCCTTATTTTATCATTTGACAAAAGCACAGAAATAAAAGGGAATGAAACCAGAACTACCTTATTTTAAAATTCAAATTAGTTTTGCAAATAATTTAGTGTCGTCATTTGCTCAGTACTGGTTTGATGAGCATAAATGGTGGGGTTTTATACATGCATTTTGGCTAGAAATTGGAAGAGAATGAGCAATAGCAATTTCCTTGTAGCCCAGTCAGACTTTTAAAGCTTTTAAACAGTAGTGCAGTGTCCATTCCAGATAGCCATGGTAACATCTAAATCTGAATGCTGATCCTCAGCAGTGTACCTGGGAATGCCCTAACTGCAGAAAGCAGAGGTGAATTAAGGATGAACACAATGGACACTTTCCAGTTCTCTCTGTCTGCTTCACTTTCAAATTGCCTGACAGTCTCCAAAGCCAAAATTTTAGACAAACCAATTGATGGTTACAAAAAACCTCTGGAGTTCAAATTGCGTGGGAGCATATGTATGTCTATACGTGAATAGATGACAGAACATGCAAAATTCACCAGATTCAGCAATCCCTAGTACTAACCATGTCAAATTGGAAACATTTCATTCATCTTTGATCTTAATTGCTTTTCAAAAGTGGCAGCCTAAATGCTTACTGTCAGAGCACGGGCTTTAGAGTCCAGGATAGAGTGGGATAAATCTATGTCTCAGCGGCCTTTGATTTTTAATATCTCTGACTTAGCAGCACCCCTATCCACCCACTTCCTCGTCCTGCTCTAGCCCCAGTGTCCCTCTTGAATCCCAGAAACTTAAGGAGAACAGAAGTTGCGAAGAAGAGGGGATGGAGAATGTGTATTTTTAATTGAAAAAAAAAAAAATCATAGATATTTAAAGTCTTCATAAAAAAAAAAAAAAAAAAAAAATTAACTTCCAGAGCTATAATTCTAGCACCAGCATAGTGAGGGAAATGGAGAACCTCAAACATTAACATATCTCTTTCCATTTTCCTCCTTCTAATTACAGTCAAAAGTGCTCAAGTCTCTGGGGATGTCCATCTGTAAAAAAAATTATGCAGCCTCCCAGCAGAAACTTATTATTTTGAGAATTTGGATTGAACTGCTCATCTGTTTTCTTAGACACTATTACAAGTAACTCAGCTGGATTCATCACTGTGTTGGAACTGTTGGGATGTGCCTGATTGCAGTAACTTCCATGTGTGTTTGGAAGTTTAGGTTCAGTTTACCCACCCGTAGAGAGTTTCTTTTTTCTTGCTGCAAGTTACTTCAAGAATAATTAGAAAAACAAGCACAAAACAGCAACAACAACCATAATATGCTTCTGAAATGAGGCACTTTGATCAGAGTGCCTAGCATATTAAGATGATCTCTCAGTGTCCTGGGTTCAGTAGTAGCAGTCTTTTTACTCCTTCTTAATAGCTGGTGCAGTTCTGTGTTTTGACTTTCAGCCTGTGAACAGCACTGATAATATTGATGGGTTTAGTTGCTGCTCAGTAATGTTTACTCTGACCGAGGACTTTCTGAGTCTCATGCTCTGCTGAGAAGGAGGGGAAGCCGGGAGGAAGCAGAGACAGGACGCCTGATCCAAATGACCAAAGAGGTATTCCATACCACAACATGCCTGCCCGCTATATAAACAGAGGTCAGTTACCTGGAAGGGTGAGATCACTGCTCAGGCCAGGCTGGGTATTAGTCAGCAGGTGGTGAGTGGTTGTATTCTCCTCCCTTGTTATTTCCCTTATCATTATTATTATTGGTGGTAGCAGCAGCAGTTTATGTTATACCTTAATTACTGGACTGTTTTTTTCTCAACCTGTGGGAGTTAGATTCTGGTGCTCTGAAAGGATGTTTGTTGTAGCACCTACTAATATTCAGTCTTTACTACCTAAAAGGGACATCTGGGAGCCTGTAGCACAGGGGTAGAAATGCATTTCATGAAACACACATAGATTCCTTAAACCAGGCTGAGAAGTTGCTAACAGCAATAGAAAATATAATAGAATTCAGTTTAATATACCACCTTTGAAATTCTAGGTATCCCAAGGAGCTTTACAAAGTAATAACTTAGGAAAAGGCAGCAGTGGCATAGCAAGTCCATAAATAAGTACTGTGGCTATTATCCAGTTTAGCAATAACTCATGTTATTTAGATATTAAGGGCTAGATTTAGCCTAGTTTTCCACCAGCCAACATCCAAGCCTGAAGTCTCTCAGGAAGAATTTCAAGCCACAACAGGCAGATGCACTGAATAAATAAATCACATTTTCCAAAGGAATATGATCCAGAGAGTTACTGGAGTCAGTGAATGAATGAGTAGTCTCAGGTTTTCATATTTGAACCAACCTGTGGTCTTGAGAAACAAATGAGATCTCTGAGGACAATTGAAACTGAAAGATTATCTGTAGCTATGAGCAGACAGCACCTGTGGAAGCAGTTACCTCACTGGTCCTTAATGGAACCCTTTTTTCAAAAGGTAATGGAGGCACTCTGTTAGCTTTCATCTTCATGAATAATAATTCTAAATTTAGTCTTGACTGTGTGAAGGCTTGTGGAGTTAATAGATTGCTTGTCAAATCACTTGTGAAAATGAAAGGCAGATAGGAGGGAGAGAGGGCTAAACTTGGTACGTGCTTTCCGCATGGGCCATGCTAGAGCCCTGATGAAGAGCCCATGCCTCTCTGTCATGGCACATAAAGACAGGTCTGTTTCCTGTATTGGAACAAAGACAATCAAATAATGCTGTGCATGTTCTGGGCAGGCAGAGATGTGTATGATTCTGTATTCACTGTATCCAAGCCATTTATGGCTCACCTGTCTGTGATCATAGGTGAAGCCTTTGGCCTGTCTGAGTGTATCAATCTATCCAGAATAATGCCACAAAGCAGAGAGGACTTCGCTGAAAGCCAGATGTTGTATCAGTTCTGCCTTTCTCCTTTGAGCTGTGCTTGATTGTAACTCAAGTTTGTGTCATCATCCACACGATATCAATTTACTTCCTGCAGAGCGTAAATTCTCTTCCCTGGAGAGGGAAGGTCTGTAGAATTTTCTCTGAGAACAAAAGCCATCTGCAGGCTGTCCTCCCTCCTTCCCTGTGAGATCAGGCATTTGTATATTCTTCCTGGTCTGCTCACAGGCTGTGGGAACTATCTCCTTGCCTTCTCCAAGGAGGAGACACTAACTTGGTGGCATATAGTTAAATACAGCACTGCCAAGTATGCAGAAAAGCAAGACTCCATGAGTTTATCTCCTCTGTCAGTTTAGCTTCCTCTATTTTCCAAATCCTCTCCATAATCCCAAGATCTCTAGCAGGCTAGGAGCATCACAGAAGGTGTGTTTGTCCCCTCACTTTATGTAAAACAAAATCATTGCTTCTCTGCAATGTGTTAAGGGAGCTGAGATGCAAGAGGTTACAAATGAATTAAGGAATCCCCTGCCTTTTCCAGTCTGCTGCACTAAAAAGCTGGAATTCACTACCCAGAACACCTACAATATCTCACATTCCCACACAGATTAATTTTAGGTTGGTTGGCTCGTTGCTTTTACACCTTGTGTGCAGGTGTAAAACTTATCTATAGTGTTTAAATTTAAACAGTCTGTATTGTCAGTTTCTGCAATGGTGCTGGTAAGTACAAAGGATTGTCAACAAATAGGCATGCTACTTTTATTTCCAACCCAAACACAGCATCCTTCCTGATTTCCTCATCTTAACCCTTAAATACTCTTTTCTTTTTCAAATGGCAGGCTGCCAGTACTGTGTGGGGATTTGATTTCTATTTCAGACTCCAAAAGGGAATTCCTGAGATGCTGGAGAGGAGCTGGGGCTGTTCAGCCTGGAGAAGGCTGCTTGGAGACCTCATAGCAACATTCCAGTATCTGAAGGGGGCCTATAGGGATGCTGGGGAGGGACACTTCAGTAGGGACTGTAGTGAGAGGACAAGGGGTAATGGGTTCAAACTTAAACAGGGGAAGTTTAGATTGGATCTGAGGAAGA
>JASSUY010011853.1:17133-27151 GCA_032466535.1 Forpus xanthops
AGGGAAGTTGTGAATGCTCCATCCCTGGTGGTGTTCAAGGCCAGGTTGGACAGAGCCTTGGGTGGCATGGTTTAGTGAGAGGTATCCCTGCCCATGGTGGAGGGGTTGGAACTAGATGATCTTAAGGTCCTTTCCAAATCCTAGCTATTCTGTGATTCTATGATTTTATGATGAATAAAAACCCCACAGGTGTTGGGTGGCGTGTACTGAGTTGACTGGAGATGATTTCATACCATGACAAAGCTGGAGGTTTTGTTTAGCTCTAAGATAAATATCAAAACTGTCCTATAGTTGCATTGGGATGTTAAACTGTGCTAGGCTTAAAAGCAGAGTGTGGCTGCGCCTGTGTCCTCATGCTGGACATGTTAAGAAGTACTTCATTTTTTTACTAGATTACACATGAGGGCTGTGCTATTTGGAGGGTTTTATCCATTTCAATTTTTGTTCCTGAGCTGAAATCATTTTAAAGCCTAAAAGCATGTATTGCAGCACAAGGAAACCAGTTCCTTGCCTCTTGCGTTCTGCCCTGCACTTACTCACCTAGACTTCAACACAAGCAATTAAAAAGAAAAGCAGAACCCGCAAGTGTGTCCCATCATGATGGGGTAGGACAGCAATGAAGCAGAAAGAAATAATTTCTTCTTGGTTTATCTAGCTGCAAGGCATATTGTGACTTCTGTTTCATGGCAGTGTCACCTGTGAGATGCCTGAAATGCAAATCCTAGCTCTGCCTCTGTCTGCCTCTTCTTTTGTGACCAGGAATTCTCGCCAAACCATGTGGGACGGTTTCGTATCTCTATGTCCTGAAAGATAAGGAGCATTCAGGTCTATTTGTGCTGTAATAATAACAGCTTACTGCAGCAGCATCTAAGTTAGTTTTCAACTAACTGGTCTGGGATTTAGTAGGAGAGAGCAATTAAGGTAGGATGTAGTTTGGCAGAGTAAATCATTCCTCTCTACTGCTGTGACCTGATGTTACCCCTACCCAAGGTATTAAAAACTCAGCAACCCCTAGGACTCTTCCAGGCCTTTACAAACACCTGCAGTACATCTGTTGCTTAAATTTAGGAATGTCTACATAAAAAGAACTCTGGTTCCCAAACAGCATCAGTATGGACAAATTCAGCCTCCTTCCAGCTTGCTGGGTACAAATGAGGGCAATGGACTTTATTTCACTGAGCAAGTTTTCCATCATCTCTACTTCCCCGCCCCTGCTGCAATGCCTGCTACCGCCTGTTATCATTAGCCATGAAAATAGCACCCATTTGTCTCCTTTTCCATAGGGCATAAAGTATATTTGGACTCTGGCCAGCAGGACTAGTAATTCAATGGGCATGCAGCACTGCCCTGTGTATTCACGAGTGCATGTTAATGCAATTACAAGCCCAAATGAAGCTCTTTTTCCCTTCATTAAAAGCTTCAGCCCTGCAATCCTAGATCGGCAATCCAGTATATTTAGAGTAAGGGGCTTCTTTCATAGGAAGATGCAGCTTTCTTTTATTCTGTTTTTTTCAGATGTGTTTGTGATGCTAAATGGCTTTAAAGTGCCATTTAGCCACCCACAGAGGGAAACTGGGTTTACAAATTTTCTCACTGCATAGTTTTGCTATGTGAGCTCCCCAGAGTATTACCATTTTGTTTGTTTTCCTGCTTGAAGAAACGGATGGATCCAATTTGCAACCCCAACAAAACTGAATAGAAGTTAATTCCGCCTTTTCCCCCTGTTTTTACAGTCTGGTTTGGTGGAGATAAAAAAAAAATAATTAAAAAATCAATAACAGCCAGAGGGTAAAATGTAGAGAGGATAAACGCCAGAGGAGCCCTTTTATTGCAAGAGCAATTCTGGAAAGGAGGATACATTTCTTGTGAGTAAAGTAAAGCAAAAAAGAATGAGAAGAACAACGAAAGATTTACACAACATGACCCTAAGGAAAGACTGGATGAACTGGGCTTTTTAGCCTGAAGAAGAAAGATAGAGAGGCATGTCACAGCAGCAGCCCCCTCACAATACCCACAGTAGACACAGCTGGAAATCATGGCTTTACACTCTAGCAAGGTGAATGTAAGACAGAGAGAAGGGATCGCAGAGGTAAAGATAGC
The DNA here is from genome assembly GCA_032466535.1 of Forpus xanthops. NCBI lineage: Eukaryota > Metazoa > Chordata > Aves > Psittaciformes > Psittacidae > Forpus > Forpus xanthops. The sequence goes on from JASSUY010011853.1 coordinate 19,234, forward strand.
AATGACAAAAACTTGGGAATCACCCAAGAGAAGACAAAGAGGTTCCCTGCAGCCATCCTGGACACAAGTTCACACGTATGCCAACCCATGTTGGGCCGGGGGAAGCTTCTAACATCATCCTCCTGCTTTGGCAGGAATCTCTTGTTGAAATGATTTAGGTTTAGTCTCCTTAGGAGAAGGAAGCATCTGGGAAGCTGCTAGTGTTCCATATATGCAGCTTTGCTTTTCTTCACAGATGCCTTGCCATGCAGCTCTTTCTTTCTCTGCTTGTGCCCTGACACTGTCTCTGCCGTTCATCTTTCAGAGTTAAAAATTCAGGGGTTGGTTGGTTTTGATGATCTTATTACCATGGTGACCAGGATGACTTTCATGCCCGTCTGCGCATGCCAAGATGCTGTGAACCTTTACTTCAGTGAAAACCAGAAGAATTGTTATCTGGCTTTTTCTTCTCATTACTTAGTGCCACCTCTATACAGGAGCTGATGCTGCTGCACAATACAGTTATCTATTAAACATCAGGTTTTTAGGGAGTGCCGGAGAGCCAGGGTGTGCACGGATATCTTTTGTTTAACAGATAGCGAGCAAGATTTCAGTTTGAACTAATGTTCCTTAAAAGCCCAAATGGTGTCAAACCCAGAGAATAAAAATACATTTGTAGTAACTGTTCTGCAAAAGATAATAGGTTGTCATGTAAGGAAGCATGTAAATAGGGTTAAGGCTAAGAGTTCTGTTTAAGTCCAGCAGTAATCAGAAAAGATAGCTGAAAAAGAGATATCAGAAATATTAAAGAAACAACAATCACAATTGGCCTGAGTTCAAGGAGATGGGAAAGACTGGAAACAGGCTTCAAGCAGAGCTTTGGGCAGAAGCTTTAAGACCCGACTGTCTCCATTTCAGTATTGTTAATGGAATTGCCTATGTCCAAATGAAAGTCTAATTTAATTCTTACTTAAGAATACGCCTTGAGTAATTTCTGTGCATTTAAGTCTTAATTAATCTTCCTTTACTGTTTTTGTCACTTCCTTTGAAAAGAAGATGAGTTTAATTAAAGGAACTGTCAACTTTGTTTTAGTCTTAAGAAATTTTTGTGGTAACATTGAAAGGTTTGGTCATTATTGCAGTCTAAGACCTAGTAGATTAAATGTTCCTGTATCTTAAGGACATGTCAGTCCACCACTTGGAATATTTCCATTGTGTTTAATGACAACATTTGGACTGTCTTCAAGGCTTTGTTATGATAAGAAATACTAAGATTTTAATTATAGCTGCATTCAGGAAAGATCTTTCATCTAACACATGCTATTTTTTTTTAGTCTTCCAGAACAAGCCATAGAGTATAATCACTTACTTAGATGGTCTCTACTTGAATAACATGAGCTCCTTCTCCAAAGAACCATGATAGCTGCGCTTGAGCTCATGTGGAGAGGGGCAACCATAAGGAGTATCTTCCTTTTATGGTGTAACATCATGGAGATTTATGCTGCTTAAGCCATAGGCAAACTGATCCAATTAACCTCCTTTGGCAATGATTTAGCAGGTGAAAGTAGCCACAGGTATTAAATAATCCATCCCCAAACAGAGGGGTGCAGCTTCACAAGGAAGTGTAGCACTGAATTGCATCTGCCACTACAGTTTTGTTGCTGGGGGAGGTTCTGAGGTTGGGTCTTCCATGACCCCCCCCCCGCACATCAGAAAGCTGTCGGATTTAAGTATAGTTTCGAAACTGTGGTTTCATCAGGGCACTCTGGAAAGCTGCTGTCTCTGCTGCAGTGTCTGTAGTCTTATAGTGCCATGCAGAACTGAAAAAGTTCATTAGCGTATGGTGGGAGGGATACCTATTTTCATGGTCAAGCAGGTTCCACGTGAGTAAGGTGCTTCAAGTGAGGCAATTGGAAAAAAAAACCTCCTTTTTACAGCAGCAGCTTGTTCTACCCAGCTGCAAGGGAGAATTTCAGCAGGAGAGAGAAACCAGGCAGGAAGTCATGGAGATCTGCACAAACAGCACAGATGATGCAAACTGTTTCATGGTACTGACCGTTCGACTGGGAAACTGCTTCCACCAATTCCCTTCAAAGTCTGTAAAATGCCCATACTTACAGTCCCAGGTTCCTTGTGCCCCACTCCCAGAGCAAATGGATCTCTGCAGGGCTGCCCCTTCATTTGTTGTGGACTTATTTCTGCCGACATCAGCTGGAAATATTTGTCATTTCCAGCTTTAGACAAGTAAATTCCAATCCATCCTTGTTTACTTTTGATTGCTTCGTCCTTAATGTAGCATACAAGGATTTTATGTGCTTTGGTTTCATCAATGTAATTCTTTTGTTGCTATGGCAATCAGCTTCAATTTTCTGGCAATCGTATTTTTATAGTCTCCTGCTCTCAAAGAGATAAGCTGCCTTGTATATCACACAGACAGTAAGTATTGCCTGTGTTCAGACACAGCCAACCTTTACTTTAAGATTTCACTGCTGTTATTTGCAACAGTAGTTTACTGTTGCTGATGTCATTTTTATTCCTTTCGGAGGGCACCATTTCAAATAAGCGTTTGCTCAAATTTACTCATCTGTGCTACTGCTGAGTAAATGCAGCAGCGTAAGAGGTGCACTCCTGCTGGCACTTGGTGGCTGTGAAGAGCGCACATTCAAGTGCTGGGCTTGATAACAGAGATGAGCACAGGGGCTGCAGCAGAGCAAGAATCACTTCAAAATAGAGCAACCTTTCATTTAATATGCCAAGAATAACAGCAGAAAAAAATATGTGTTGAAGAATTCAGCATTCAAATTTCTCAAATTTGCCAGTGCATCTGAAAGCTGAATTTTCCAAATATCATAGGAAAAGATTTATGGGTACTCCATCACCTTGGAGTGATTTATGGACACTTCATCACACAAATAAATCCTGCAGTGGAGGTTCAAGGTTATACCTTGAGGTGGATAACAGGTTGTGATGCCAGGAGGGCTGCTGGGCAAACCTTGTCATGGGAGGAAACCAGACCGCAGGCTAAACATGTTCAGCAACACTGGATGGTCCTAGTCCCCTCCAAGTCATTAGAGGGAATAATCTGCACTCATTAACTCTAGATAGCTGAGACAACATTCATTATTATTATTATCTGAAGTTTCTACAATTCATAACACAGATTTTATTCAGTAGTTGTCAAAAACAAGGAAAAGATACAGAAAGTGTAACAAGGTCTCCAAAAAGGAAATATCAGTAATCATTAAAGGCCCAGGATGTCACACTATTGTGGAATACTCCCAGAGGCTTTGCTCAAAATCAAGTCTTCTCTGTGTAAACATGTGTACCAAGACCCACTTCTTATCCCAGGGAGAAAGTGGGAGAACCCCAGCACAGAGAGATTCAAAAGCATGCCAAAGTCGCACAGGGAAAATGTTTCAGAGACAGGAATTAAATTGAGGTCTCCCAAGTCCCAATTGTCCTTAGTCAAATATACAAGTGGCTAATCAGCACAATTTTGCAACCTGCTGATGCATTTGAAAAGCTGTGCCTATTTTTTTCTCCCCTTAGAAAGCTTGTGCCATTCATTGTTAAGCTCTGGAAATGCTCCATACTAAAGTTATCAAGTCTGTCATCTCTTCAGCATGGTAAAACCAGCCTCCTCACTATCCTCTCTACCATGCAGAGGGTGGAACAGGAGACAGAATTAACAAGGAGTCATTCTGCCAATATGCTGAAGTACGTATTACATTTGTTAGGCCATATGGCTTTTTGATAGCTCCTAATGAGCATTAGGCACCTCTTAAAATTGGGCAGCATATTAAGGATCAGAATATGAGAAGTCACACCCACTTGTCTCTGCAGCTTCCCTGTGGCACACTAAGGCTCTTCCCCACTGACAACAGTGATTTCCACACACGCGCAGTCCACTGAAAGTTTCATAGCATGGCAAAGTGGACATAGGAATAAACATTGTCTGCATTGGTCCCATTCCCAGCACTTTACAGTGCTGATTATTTGATAAACCATAGTTATATTATGCCAGAAAATGGCTATTAATGAGATCCATTGTAGATGACAAAGAAGCATTTTTTTTTTTCCCTACAAAAACTCTTACAACTCAAATGCAGGGAATAAATCATGCAGTTCCTGGGAAGGTGATTTGTTTCAAACAATCAAGCTCCCATGGATCACCAGTCTGAAGCAGTTAGCACACGAGTAGCGCTGCTGTGTGTGTGTGCTCCAGAAGAATATTCCCCATTGATCTGGGAGAGAAGGGGCTTCACCAGATGGCAATTAATTAGGAATGGAACACTGAGGATCTGACTGAAGATCTGATACACTCATCAAAAATAATATTTTATTGATTTGACTGATTAATTTTTTTTAAATACATTTTTGTGCATTGCAAAGTAGCTGCACCGTTCAACACACAGGGACAGTGGAGGTGTAGGCCACTTTCTCTGACAAGACCTGAAATAATTCACATTAGTTTATAACCAAGAGAATTGGACTCTTGTCGTAGTTTGGGGTTCTCAAACAGTTCTGCTCACTCACTCCCTCCTCTTTCTTCCCCAGTCCCGGGGGATGGGGAGGAGAATCAAAAGAATGCAACTCCCCTCCTCCCTGGCAGAGCATGAAACTCAGAAAGTCCTTGGCCAGCCTAAACACTCCAAGCCACAACTATAAACACTGGTGTTATCAGCACTGTTCCCAAACCAAAAATCCAAAACAGTGCTGCACCAGCTACTACTTAAAGAAAAATGACTGCTGCTGCTGAACCCATGACAACACTTTAAGACTGCGTTTAAAACTTCATTCTAAGACAGGAACCTGAACCAAATACATGTAGATCCCAAGTGGATTTCTGCAGCTACTGATGTGTTCCAAAACCAGGATCATGCTTTCTACACTGAGCATACAAAAGTGTTCAGAGTCCCATTGCTGCAGGTCCCATACAAGAGGAGTATTTAGAGAAGTCTCTGAGATCCCTCACCCTGTAAAGCTCTGGTTTAGGCAGCTCGAACACTTGAAGAAAGCCTTTCAATGTGTATGACCTGTGGTGGCAATTTAGATGCCACGGGAGTTTAAGTATCTCTGGCTACTGGATGGCTCCTGGATGCACCCCAATTGGAAACAGAGAATCATAGCTCCCTGGCCATGAACTCATGGGATGTGGGAATAGAACCTCTAATGACTGGAGTTATTGGGAAAGGCTGTTATGTAGCTTTTCAGGAAATCCACATCCATCACAAGCCATTGATATTTTATTTCACTTGGAATTGATCAAATGACTTACCACAATTTCAATGATGTCCATTCATTTAACCACAAGCTTCCATCTGCTCAAATAAGTTAAAGACAGAAATAAAAGATATAAACTCCCTTCTTATTTCTCCTCCCCAAAAATTATTCCTATAAGTGCCTCAGTGCTTCAGGAAAGAAAACATTTTTCTTCACCAGTATTTATTCTCGGCTTAATACAAAACCATGAAAAAGTAGGAAGACTCGCGAACCTTCACATTGTGCCTGCCTGTGTAATGAAATATTAACCCATTGCCCTGAAAATGCAGGTAAACCTCATTGCTCACTGGGTAACATTGGTGCTTTAGTTAGATCTACCACCGGCTTCTGAACCTGATAGGAATTTTAATGACTATTTTTGAATCTCAGTCAAAAGATTGTTTTGGTCCTCTTTTCTTCATTGCTCTGTTCCCAAATAGGAATCATCACTTTTGGAACACTTCTTTTCCTGACAGGGAAACAAAGTTATTGATGAAGAAAAAATCTTCATGAATGTTTGAATGGAAAAACAACTTTCAAAATCTCATGATGTCTCCCATCCCAAGACTTTTCACCAGCACCTCTCCATCATATTGAAAAATAGAAGGCCAAATTGGAACTTTTACTCATGTTTGTGCAATTAGGTTACCCAGATTTTGGTTCCAAGTGCAAACATAATCATTTCTCTTTCATAATTTGCCAGTTTCTTTGCTTGGGTCTTTCGTTTGTTGGGTTTCTTTTTGTTGTTTTATTTTGTTTTGTTTTCCTTAGGGTGGTTTAGGAAATTTTTGTAGTGATAATTACTCAATGTCATGTTAAGCTTTCATCCAATCATATTTGCAATGTTTTAAGCTTGTTTCATCTTCCTAGTTATTGCACTACATTGATCTGTGCAAGCCAAGTACAGTGTTTTAGTATTCTTGTCTTCCAATTTGCTGTCGAAAAGCCTCACATTTTAAAACCATTTCCTGTGGCCTGAGGGAAGTAATGGATTTATAACAGTCTGCGTACAAATACTCACAATCATTTAATAAATGCAAAACCATAAGGACAAGTCATGCACACCGTGGGTGTTAAAGGTACATCTTGATTTGTAGCTACCTGCAGTAGGTAGAAGAAGGTGAGAGTGGCAACCACAGACAACAGCAAATGCCAGTCATTGACCATGAATTGCTTTCAGATGGATGCTGATCTGTTCTGCAGATATTTGCTTCATAAAACTGTTCCCATCCCAATTTTTAAAGCAAAACAATCCTCATCGACATATTTCCAGTGACCATACATACAATCCTGAGAGCCCCTGATCTGGCCTTGCTGAACTCAGACTGTGACGCCAGGTCCCTTTCTCCTTCCATGTTCCCTGTGCAGATGCAAATGGCTTGGCTTGGAGCTCTCCACTCCATTGCCATCTCTCCCTGCTGCCTTTGCATTTGCACCCTTCCCAAGCACCTCTATATATCTAATGGAGGCATCTAAATCAGGAAGCAAGTCAACTAAGGACACAACAGGGTAGTTGAGATTCATGCTCTGGTGATACCCTACTCACCTCATTGACTATAAAAGGTAGCCTATGGCAATCAGGCTCCCGCTTTTGCTCTCTTGGTAACTGCTTAAAAAGAAGTGGTATAGACTTAGGAATTTGGGGGGAATAGCACACCCAAAATCCATGTCAGTGCTCAACAACTTACTGAGCTCCAGTCTTAAAAGGATCACTGTCATGCATTCAGAAGCCACATGTCAAGTGCCACCAATGAAATCCACTGGAAATTGCAAGTAGATCTAGACCATTCAAGCCAGACAAATTCCCTGTCCTGCACTGGCTAAGAGAGAGATTGGAAGAGCTTCAGGTGTAAAGTCGAGAAGTCTCTCAAAGAAGATGGGTGGACAACTGTCAAAAAAACATTATGTAAAAAACTATAAAATTGAATTTTGAGTATAAAATTATAACTTTTCTTTCCAATGTTTTCTAGCTCTGGTTTCTTCAACCCATCTTTTAGCTTTTTTTCCAAGTAAAATAGGCACATCTCCAAATTGAATGTTTCTTTATTCAAATTTCCTTGAAGCAAAGGAATCATGAGACTCTTAACAAGAAATCCATCTTGATTTGAGATCCAACTGAAATATGTTAAGTGTAATAGCACTAAACTTCAAGGATTAGCTCTCAGTTGGCGATGAAGCATTCTGTTCCTTGGATAATTCATTCATAACATCAGTATGTCTGAAACAAGAACAGAAAGAAGTATAATTATTTATGGCAATATTTGGTCGAGGTCAGACTTATTTGTGCTACACAATTTTTTTCCCTTTTCTTTTGCAGTAGAACTTACATTGCAGTAGAAGGAAAAAAGAAGAAAGTGAAAGAGGAAAGGCTTTTTTGACATATGCTGATTGAAGTATTTTTCAGAGAAAAAAAGTCAAAAATCCTTTTAAGTAATTCTTGAAAGAGCAGCAGCTGTATCAGATATTCTGTCTCTCAGATATGACCAAGCTTTTGTGGCTGTATTTGGGTTTTTTTCTGTTTCTTACTGTCGTGGTTTGGGGTTCTCAAACAGTTCTGCTCACTCACTCCCCCCTCTTTCTTCCCCAGTCCCGGGGGATGTGGAGGAGAATCAAAAGAATGCAACTCCCACAGGTTGAGATAAGAACACTTTAGTAACTAAGGTATAACATAAATCAC
>JASSUY010011856.1:0-56464 GCA_032466535.1 Forpus xanthops
TATACCTTAGTCAGTAAACTGTTCTTATCTCAACCTGTGGGAGTTGCATTCTTTTGATTCTCCTTCCCATTTTCCCCAGGACTGGGGAAGAAAAGGGGGGGGGGGTGCACAGAACTGTTTGAGGGGCCTCAAACTACGACAGATACTTTTGGGGAACTACTTTCCATGCCATAACAAGCAAAGGCACTTTTTTCCCCTTTTAATTGGCATTTCAGGTTGTAGCTATATTTTCTCTCATAGCCAAGTCTTGAGCTGTTATGTCCCCTGTCATAGTGACGAAGTGTTAACAATTTAATTCAAGCAGTCAAATTAAAATTTCACACCATCTGTATTGTTTATCTGTCTTGTCCTACTGTCTTCTCTCTATTAGCCAGTGACTCTTAAGGCCTGACCAAATTTTAAGTGGAAAGGATTATTTTGCAGGAGCTCTTTTTGTACCATTTAATTAAGTATATTAGGTCTGTGGTTCATCACGGTATCTGCTTTACTTCAGTCAGATTCGTAAGTTCTTCTGCCATCTCTACTGTCAGATTCAAGCCTGCTATACAAGTTCCAGCCATATTTGTCACCTCTGAATCAACAGCACTCAGAAATTTTAGAGCTTGGAAAAAATCATGAAGTCACAAATATTTGTATCTAAGATAATAACTCCCCATCTTCCATGTACCTCCTGTTTTATTCTCTCCTGGCATGTAAGCTGCATTATTCTGACTCAGCTATAAGTACATTCACTTTTCCTGATAGTAAATGCCATGGTTTAAAAAAATGGTAGTTGGTTGCACTACTGCCAAACAAAGGAGCTTCATTGTTTCTCGGTATTTTGCATCCAGATTCAAACACATGCAGCGTGTAGAAATACTACTATGCTGTATGAGTTATTTATTGCTTATGAGATACCTTTTGTTAAAAAATAAATTCCTTTAAATAATAAAAAAAAAATAAAAAAAAAAAAAAAAAAAAAACAAACCAGAAAATCCCCACACAACCAAAACCCCAAACATTTAAATTTTGTAACTGGTATTGGTGACTAGAGTAATGGTAATACAGTCCAGTAGGGAAGATACAAAAGCCCCATTTTGTGGGACCCAGAGATGATAGAGTGAACAATGAGTTGGAGGATTTATATATAATTGTGTCTCTGTGTATATGTATACGTATGAAGAGTAGGCAAATCTGATAAGAACAATAAATGGTTTAATTTGCTGTGATTTTCTAGTTATCCCAGAAATCCATTGAGCATCCTTTTTTCAGATGTAGATTAAATCTAAACATGAATCCAAAGCAAATTGCAGATCCACTTATTCCACACAAGGGAAGGAAATACATAAATAAGCTTAGATTTTTTTTTTTTACTGTTCACTTTATTGCATGACCCCTGATAGTTATTTAATTTTAAATGGTTTTGGCTTTGAGTCATAGATTTTGAACACACATCTCTTCAAAGAGATTTTCAGTGCTGCTGCATTGCAAAATAAGCTGTGATATAAATAAAGCGAAGTAAAAATGCTTCAGTAACAAAACTTAAAAGTACTTAACGTAGTTCACAAATCTCAATTTTAAATGCCACTCTCATTTTAAAAAGTAATCAATAAGTAGAATATTAACTGTTAATGTAAATATATACAGTACATTTATTAAAAATGTAATAAAATACTGCATCCACTATATACATCTTTTCACGTACTGTAAGCCAATTCAGAAAATTACAAGTCCAATTCAAATAAAATTGTCAGTATTCTGAGGAGCTCACCTGCTCTTATGAGGCGTGCATTTGTCCAGACTTCTGTAATTTGGTCTGAAAGGGGGTCAGGAGGAAACAGTTTTCATGTTAGTGTAAGTTTATATGAAAACGCATCCAGTTGAGGTGATGCTGCTACATCAAAAAGAACATAACTAGCAGGTTGAGGACAGTGATTCTCCTCTTCTACTCTACTCTCATGGGACCCCACATGCAGCACTGCATCCAGCTCTGGGGCCCCAACACAAGGCAGATTTATACATGCTTGAGCAAGTCCAGAGATGAGCTACCAAGACGATCAGGGGGCTGGAGCACCTCTCCTATGAAGATGGGCTGAGAGAGTTCGGGTTGCTCAGCCTGGAGAAGATAAGCCTCTGGGGAGACTTTATAGCAGCTTTCCAGTATCTAAAAAAGGGGGCTGCAAGAAATCTGGTGAGGGACTATTTATGAGGGCATGTAATAACAGGACAAGGGAGAATGGCTTTCAACTGCAAGAAGGTAGATTTAGATTAGATACTAGGAAGAAGTACTTTAGCATGAGGGTGGTGAGTTTCTGGAACAGGTTGTCCAGAGAAGCTGTGGTGCCTTGGCATAGTTCCAGGACAGGTTGGACAGGGCTTTGAGCAACCTGGTCTAGCGGAAGGTGTCCATGCCCATATTGGGGGGCTTGGAATTAGATGATCATTAAGGTGCTTTCCAACCCTATCCATTCCATGATTCTATGAATGCAGCAGTTATAACAAGGTGGCTTATGTAATGTTTGTTTGTAATATCTTGGTTTGTTCTTAATTTAGCCTTTGAAGGCCAAAAATCAGTTGGGATTTCCTTTAAAATACACACTGCAAAACCAAGGAGAGACACGCACACAGACATGCGAACAAAACATATTGGGACATTAAACCTTTTTTCTAGCATAAACTTCTAATCAAAGTCGTGTGTTGACTGGTCCTAGAGTAGCCCTTCACCTTTGCCTCATGTTTCTTCAAGTACCATCGTTATGACTTAGAGAACTTGTAGCCTTCCTGGGAAAAGCTTCATTGGTAAAGAAAGAAATAAGCATGGAAGCACTCAAAATAGTTAGAAGTGTCACTGCTTGACTTTAATTTTAAAGTAAATATCCCAGCAATGTTTTTTTCCAGATATCTCAGCATTTTCAAAGCCACAAAATTATCTCTCTCAGGCTATCAAAGGCTGCTTTAAGATTACGTGAGCTCTTTGTAAGAGTCCTTGAGGATTCCCTGCCATTTTTGATCCAAATGTGTAGCATTTATATTGATTGAATTGAAATTTTCATGAGAACAGATCTCCTTGTAGCATCTCTCTCTTTTATACCTCTGGGTAAAGCTGTGCTCCCTGCATCTCAATTAAATCAGCATTGACCTTGCAACTCCCAGCTGAAAATGCAAGAGTTTGTCTTGTCACTTTTTGTCCCTGCTGTTTTCAAGAAATTGTTTTGCCCTCCGGAATTGCTGGAGCTAACATTCAAGAATACGTCTAAAATACACTATGGAAGTATTTAAAATAGAATCTAGGTATTAAAGGTAACAAAACAACAAGGTGCTCCTTCTGGGAATAGTTAAAATAGTAATGAAGTCCATAAAAGCTAATTCTTTTGTCTTCATTTGCATCATTTGTTAGCCAGACATGCCCCTAAATTTCTGTCTAAGAAGGTGCTGTGCCATGTGGCAAGCTGAACATGGTAGCGGGGAAAGAGCAGAAGTGTTATAGATAGAGCTGGGTACATCATAAGCAGGTATTAACAGACAGTTGAGGAAGCAGGTGTGTATTTTATTACTGGGTTCAGACAAACTGACACCACACAGGTAAGCCACTGGGACTCCTAACAGATACTTGGTACAGGGGACAAGCAATATAGGAGACATATACTGATGGAGACCTGGAGAAAAATGAACCCTGCAAAATGCTTTTGATTTTTGGTGGTTTTTTTGTTTTCCTTCAACTCCGCAGATGGGTTTGTGTGTATTTGTAGCTTATATAAAACACAGAATATAGACCTACAGTCAGTCTGATGCTTCCTGAATTCTAAAGCCGAAGGGATATTTTTACTGAAGACATTCTTAAATAGAAAGTGGATAATACAAAGACAGTTGTAATAGATTTAAAGGCACTATATTTTCTGTTATTCTCTACATTTTACTGAGCACTAACTCAAAGAGAAATTGCAGGATATTTTGCATTGTGCTTATTCTGACTTTTAAAAATAGTAGTTTTAGCAGCCTGTGATACTTGTTCATATGTCTAGAATACGGTATAGGTGTTTTGTTTCTCTTCTCTTCCATTTTTCAAGTGGGAATTTTGAAGATCTTTTATTATGTATTGGAAGATGTAAGCTCTATTCCAAAAGTAAACAAACCAAAACCTAAAGACTCTTCTGCTAAGTTTACTAGAATATATGCAGTGTAACTAGTGCCCCATTTTCAGAGGCATCTGTTCTATTAACTAAAGTGCTTTTTCCTCCTAAGAAGCAATTTTGTAAGGTTAGGTAAATGAGAGGTTTGTTAAACCCCTGGTTAGGGAGGACTGTTAGTTTTAAATTTCACTCTGGTTTAGCTGTTTTCTGGTTTACTTTTGATTCTAGACGAGCATTAAAATCATGCTTCTTAGGGATTTGGGGCATTTACTAGCTTTTCCTGCTATGGGCTCTTCAGTGAAACATGTTTCTTCATGTGCTTTCTCCAGAATTACTGAAGTCAGCTCCAAAATAATTTGTTCCTTTTTATTTTTTAATCAAGTCATGTATTCTGGCTATTTTTCACCTTGCAGGCATTTGGTGTATATAAGAGTAAAGGGGGTTTTGCTCAGCATTGTCTGTAATGATTATCTATTAAATGAGAGTTTGTAGGATCAAAGACAGAGAGACCTAATATTCTCTATGCTTTCTAAGCACTTATTTGTGTATCTTGGAATATGGAATATGTAGACTTTAATACAAATGTTGATTGTAAATTTTTATGCAGATGCTAAAATGAGGCAAGAACTGTGTCTGGTAAAAGCAGGACAGAAAGAAACCAGAAATAATATGTAATTTGGCTTAGAGTCTGAAAATCTGGGACTCAGAAGTTGTCCTGTCATAGCCTGATCTGCTGTGCTTAACAGAAATAGGTCACATATTCAGGGGAAGAAGTATAATAGTGGCAGGCATTTTTTCCAGTTTGGATCAGTTTGTTCAGCCTTAAGATACAGGATATATATAACATAAAGTATAAAGCAATTATTGCCTAACTAGCACACAGACTATAGGTAGGATTTAATGAGCTGTTAGGCAAAGCATCAGTCCATAAGCATTAGCATTAGCTCTTGGGCTGAGCATGCTGCGCCTCCGGCCAGCATGAGCCTAGCAGGGAAGGGTCAGCCTCTGCAGCCCCCGGCACTGGCTCCACAGTGCTGCTGAGCTGCCGTCTGCCACCAGCTCTGTCATCACTGCTGTCACTGGCAGCTCAGACCTGTGACCCAGTGATGCCCAACCCACTTGACCAGCATCTGTGGCTTTTTACTTTAGGCCTTTACACTTTTCCACCTTGGTGCACCTTTTCATCTTGAATCACTGAGCCACTAACAAGCCCCTTATCAGCTACTGTACCCCATTTGGGGGTCGGAACTAGTTGTTTCCTTAAGGTCATTTTCAACCATAACTATTCTGTGATTCTATTTATAATCTGTCTTTTCTCATTTTTCTACTCCATGCAGCTCTTTCTCTCAGTTTAGTAATTTTCTCAGAAACCAGAGTCCCATTTAAGCAGTAAGACTGGATAAGAGCTGGACCTCTAATCCTGGAAACAGAGAGGTTCAGGGCCCTAGAAAATGGAGGGCGTGCTCATAAAGCATCACTCTCTTATTTTTTTTTTACTATGGCCTATTTTTTTTGCTGTTAATATTTAACTTTATCAATTTTTGGCAACTAAAAAATTCTGAAAATTTGATTTGTGTCAGCATAGCATTACATTCCGCTTTTCCTCCTTACATCAATATAGACAGTTATTCTATGTTGACCTAATATTTCATCTTTCTATATTCACCTGTATTTCTGTGTTTCATCTTTCACTACCTTCTTGAACTACTGACATTTTTTTCTTTTCACAACCACTTTCAAGTGTATAGTATATGATATAGGTTTATAATACAAATTCTATAATCAGGAAATATATGTTTTGCATGGATTATAGTGGAAAATAAGTCATATTTCCATGAGGGCATCTGTTTTTTCACTTATCATAATTATGTTATTTTGCAGTATTCATAGAAGCTGCCCTTACAAATTAATATTTATGTAAATGCTGAAAAATTAAATATCCAGAGAATTACTTTTTCTAGAATATATTTATATTTGCTCCAAATTCCTTTCTTGAATGCAGATTGTTAATCTATGCTTTGAATATCAAGGCAGAATATTCTTTATTTCAGTGGATTTTTGTATACTTATGCAAATTACTATTCTAGTTATATAAATTTAGTTTGAGGTTATTATATGGATAATTTCTCACTTAGTAAAGTAGTTTGTCAGGTTATGAGACATTAATCCTCTGATAGGTCTTTAATTAGCAGAGATGAGCTAAATTATTCATAGCAAGACTTGGCCTGAGAACATTTATACTACTCGATTATACCATTTTACATGCAAGGACAAATTGTTTTGGTTTAGTCTGGAAATAGCAGGATTAATTAATTACTTCCAAGGTTTTAGACATCTGTGATGGGTTTTTTTAATGCATTAGATTAGAAATTCATACAAAGGCTAAAAATAGAGTTCAAGTCCTTGGGGTTAAAAAGCTGAGATGAGAAGAGAGCATTTTGTTTGCAGAAAAGAGCAGGAAGCAGCTGAAAGAGAAGAGGAATGCAGCTAACAAACGTGTCCAATTCCCCAAATATTATTTTTGCAAAACTGAGCTGGAAATCATTAAATACTGAAAATGACATGGGTTTAAATTTGAATAAAAGGAATGTGCTGATTACTTGAGCACCTTTTACTCATTTGGCCAATTAGGTGGAAAAAGTGCTAAGAAAGGAGCCCTGAATAGTTTAAAAAACCTACAAAGAAATGAAAAAAGAGATTTTTTTTTTTTTATTCTGAAATCACCTAGCAGATGAAATCAGCTAAATAAGAAGAATTTACTAGACTGAAAGGAGAGATTCTTTAAAAATAAGCACATAAAACCAAAAAAAACCAAACCAAAAGCAAACAAACAAAAGAAAATCCAAACCCACAGGAAAAATAAGCTGGATGTTTTAGTAACTGAAGGTTTAGTGTATGTCAAGTGGTATCTTCCAATGATGAAGCAGCGAGTCACACTGCTGTTGCGTTTATAGCTAGTGGAAAGAGCAAATAGCAAGGGATTATAGTCATATGATCATATAAATCTGAGGAAAAAAAAAAAAACATTTTGATAAGAGTTTATACTGTGGAGGAGTGTATTTTTTACAAATTAGATACCATCTTAAACACTTGGTTTGGGAATTCTAAAAGATTAAAAATCATATCCCCAAATCTAGCATTAATCCCTGAAAGTGATCCTTTGGAGTTTGGACAAATATCTAACTTTTTCTATTCTATAGCCAAGCTGCAATATTTACATGTAGCTTCTCAGTTGGGTGCATTCATCCAGTGCCCTCAGGTTCTGACTTCACTTTCCTCTATGACCTGAGAAGACTCAAATGCACTTTGATAGCTCAAAAAGAGTATTTAGGTTCAGTAAAAGGAACTTCACCATTGTCCTGAATGCAGCTATGGGAAACCAGAAAATGTGAATGATCAAAAGGGAGAGTGATGGAAAAGAAAAGTAATTAGAAAACTACATGATTGGAAATGGCAGTTTGCACACCATACAGACTGGAAAAGGGTGTTTTATCTATGAGTGCTTTCTGACATTTTCTTATAAACCCTATGTACCTACCAACAGACTGAGGCTATGCCTGTTTAGTTTATTGGTATGGATATGGCTTGTGGGGACACCTGGAAGTTTTTGAAACATCCTTCATGGATCTGGGTCACTATCTTCCACTTGTACTGCACATGAAGTACCTTAGCACTTTTGCTGTTTTAAGACCTTTGTTACTGAATTTCAGGTTATCTGTTTGTGAAAGTACTGAATTGAAAAGTTCCTCTGATCAAAGCACTGGTATTAGGAACAGTGGCACTCAGAGCAGAAACAGGTATGAAAACAACAGGAGGTGCCTGCTTGGAAATACGAGAAATAGAAGTAGCCGCTCAGTAGCCACTACAGCTAGAGTGCACATGTGTAGCCTTATTCATAATAGATTTCACTACTAATTCTTTCTAGTGACCCTAGGAAGTCTTAGAATGTTTACCATCTTTGGGATGATTCTAGACATCCCATAGAAAATTTCAAAAATCTCCATATTTAATGAAAAAGTCTGACATGCACCTCAGAACCTAAGTATTCCAATGTATTATAAAGAGGTGATGCTAATGGAAATGCAAGAAGCAGAAGAAAAGGGATGTGAAGAGTCTCAGCAAAACAATTTAGTTACATAAGGAAGGGTACATAGCTACAGAGTGGACTTACTGATTGTGTTCATCCAATGCAGATATGTGGGTTAGGTTGAAGATGAATTTTATGGGTTACATGTGAGTAAAGAAATCAAATCTCACAGCTTCAAAGCAATTGCTTTATTTCATAACAGTCCAAAATCAGATGAAATTTTTTTGTTCCATTTCTCAATCAGAAACATGTTTTTACAGTAAGTCAGGGCACTTAGCAGGAGCTGAAGCAAAACCTTTCAATTCATTTATGAAAGCATTTTCAGCGCCTATTATCAAACAACAATAGATGTTAACAAAAGGAAGTTAATCTGTATTCTATAAATAAGAAGCTGGAGAACATTAAAGCTACTTGCAATTTCTTATGTTTCTTTTAAGTGTCATTCAGTTTCACCTTTTTGCATCCATGTGATTAAAGTTTGTTTAAGGAGCCCAACTAAAATATTCAACATTGTAGCAAAACCAAAACAGCCTACATAAAAAGAAGTAAGAGAAGAGCAGCTGAGTGAGAAAGATGTCAGAAAACAGCTTAGCTGTCAGTAGCTGTCATACACCGCTGAGGCAAAGACCTGCAGGCAGGCTTTAGTTGGCAGCTACCTTCCTCAGCGTTAGAGGTCAGTGCTCTGAGCAGCATCGCTGGAAGGAATCATGGGAGCACACTCCCTCCAGCATCCACAGCCCCGGTAGCCTGCCTGAAGCTGAGCCCTGGGTTTCAGATAAGCTGATGCTGGCAGCGTTGTTCTTCCCTGTCCACCTGAACAAAAGATGAGCTGTTCACCTTGCAGGGGATGCTGTGCTTTCTGTGTAAAGCTTTGTAGTCCTATTGCAGTTCACTTGGATGTGTTGAGATTGTTCTGAAGGAACTGATTTATAGAAGTGATGATTTTTACTATGCTGCTTGCAGTAGCAGCAGCATCGGTGGCGGTGGCATTGAAGCATACATGCCAAGAGAGCACCAAAATAGTCTCTGCCTAAAGTCTTAAACGAGGAAAAAAAATAATAAAGTGAGCCTCTCAAGACAAATTGAAAGGTCAGTGGAGGAGTTTGAATATGGAGTCTAACAGAACAGCATCCTCTGCCAAGATGACCCATTACATGTGAAGGCTGCAGGGCAGAGGCAGCAGTGCCAGAAGTCAGCATGATTGATCTCTGTTGGAGCCTGGTTGTTGAGAACCTGTGTCAGGCAGTGACAAACACAGTACAAATTTCCTTCCCTACAGTGGAGTCTGTAAAACCTATGATAGGTGTCTTAACAAGGCTAGATTGGCTCTGTCATTTTCCAAAGAGCTTTTCATTATAAAGCTTGTTGTGTGCTAGTCTAGTATTAATGCATCTCAGTTTGATGCATAAATTGGGGGGGGTGGGGAGTATGTAGAACAGGTGGTTAGTTCGCCTGGTTGGAGAAGCTACCAAGACAACTAACGGTAAAATTCTGCAGCGATATCATTCAAAGAGGTTAATCTCTGCTTATATCATAGCACTCAGCCTATGAAAAGTATGTTAACTAAAAATTGTTATGAAAGTAAGTTTTATAATTTATGGGTTTTTTTTTCAGAGCAGTTCTAATAACTGCATAAAATAGATACCATTCAGGTTTTTTTACTTGGTGTTTGGAAACAAACCCACCAACCAGTCAACCAAACAACAACATTCAAACCAAAACCACAAAGAGACATTTTCAAAACATTAGTTTGTGTTGTCATATATTTCTTAGTCATTCTCACCAAGAATGTTACTGAAATACTGACCATTTTTCAAGCTACTTAAATAATAATTTTGCATTTCTTTTATTTTTCAAGTCATTACTTAGCTGCATGCAACCTCCTACATGTGCACAGCAGTCATGAGATGGATCTTAAACCAAGGAGATACTGTATAACTCAAGCAGGTTTTGCATGGTTGACTGTTTGTAAAAACAGCTATTAAATGCTGGGAGCTGCAAGAAATGTAAGATCTGGCAATGAGAGGGGAGAAAGAAAAGAGAGTCAGTGACATGCAGGAGCAGTCATGCCGTGCTGATGTGTGCACACAGTGCCAGCTCCCACCTCTCGGGTGCGGTAGGCAATATTTATGCAGTTTATGTCTTCACGGTGCTAGGTAATGGTGAAGTCTTTAACATAAAGGCAGATAAACCACAGGACTTTTTTTCCAGAAATGCTGATCCCCTGGGCAGCTGAGAGCTGTTCTTGCCTGGCAGGAAAGAAGGCTCTAGTCACAGCCAAGCTGGCCATTTTTCTGTATGCACATTCTCCGTGGTGAAGAGACAGCACAGACAGGCTATGTGAATGCCCCTACTCACCCAAGTTTTCCTCAGCTGCCACAAGAGGCATGTTCAAGCAGAGGCATATGCCTTTGTTATGTTCCCCATCTCTGCCATCCTCAGAAATGGCTGGTACTGTAGCCCACGTCTACCTGCAGAGCGCACAGTGAAGAGGGGCTGATGTGAAGCCCTTTGGGGTGAGAAGAGATCATAGTGGTGTCCTTGGAAAAGCTGGTAGAAAGGATTGAAAATGTGCTTTTGGGCTGAGTGAATGGGGGTTGCAATAATTGGACTGGACTGTGGGTAGGAGGAGGGTGGTCTGCCTTAGGACAGGCATGCAGCCCTGCCTTGGGTGGTCAGTGTGGGACTTTGCTGCCAGGCAGGCTGTGCTTCCTACAATGGCTGGGAAGGGTGGCCCGAAAATATTGAGGGAGGCATGGGACACATACCCTGGGCAGTGCTGTGCTCCTCTTGTGGCGTGATGCCATGTGGGTTGTTGACATGGTGTCCTTTAGCTTGTGTGCTGTAGCTTTCTTGTTTTTTAGGGAGTCACTGCAAATGTATGCCTCAAAGTTTGTTGCATTGTATAGAAGTATGCAAACACCTCCTGTCACAGGGATTTCTTGAAGCTGTTTGCCAAAGAAGGGGTCTGGAGAGAAGGCGTAAAACAGCAAGCGGGCATCTGGGGAGGCAACAGGCTCATCTTGGGAGCACAACAGCTGTCCTGCCTGCACTGCTGTCCCCAATGGGCATCCACAGCCTCGAGGGATTCCCTGTCCTGCTTTTGAGACCTGTGTGGTGGGAAATACAAAAGTAAAATGAACATACTGTGTTCAGAGATATACACATATTAATCTTTTACAACGAGCTGTGTTTATGAATCAAAAAATGCTGAAAACCACTGAATTAGCCATTGCTATTATATGAACTACGGTGTTTTTACATCACTCCTGTTGTAGTGTGGAGAGTAGTTTGAAGGGTTGTCTCATGCTTCCTTGCATTACCTTTTTGATAAAAATAAATCAAGTGCTAATGCTGCTTTTCTGGAAATAGAGTATCTGTGATTACTGGTAGTTAAGCAAATAATTCTCTCTATTCCAGAATCTCTTGACTCTACCTTCATTTACTGCTCATTATCAAAGACAAGAGATACTGTGTAAAATACCTGCATAATAAAGTAATATGGAAGTAATGGTCATAATCAGAAGTCAAGTTCAGGATACTCTGTGTTCACATCATTAGGTAGCATATTGTAGCTCCTTTCCTCTAGGTATGTGCTGAATTTCCCCACCAATATTCAGTACCTTAAAAGCTTCATTAGACAGGAAAACAGAGCTAATTTTTAAACTGCCTTCTTGTATACTTGCAGAAATGTTTCAGTAAGGAAATAAAGCTTTTTAAGGCTGCCTCTTCTCAGCCCAAGGTGATGTTTCTTGATGGCTCCTGACCGACTTCTGCACAGCCAGATCATCTGGTGGATTAAACTTGGTCTGTAATTAGGCACAGTTCCATGCCTGGTCTCTGCTGCACAATGGCAGTCATCCAGTAGCAGCTTTAACCTTTATGAAGCTTCCTGAACTTTAATACATTCAGGTGTAAAAAACCTAACTAATACTCTCTCCCCTTTGCCCAAGTACCAATATATTAGACCACCTTCTGTGTACATGGAGTTGTTCTTCAATGCCTTTCAGTATGCTCAAACTGCATCCCCCTGAGGTGGTGCCATCCATATACACCTTCATGATGGTTCCCAGGCGAAGGAGTGAGGAACATTGGAAAAATGTAAAGTAAAGCCTTAATGAGAAGATTTTGTGCAATCTGTGTCACCTGCCCACCAGGAAAGCCATTTATCTCCCCTTCTATTGGTATGACCTTAACCCAGGTATTCATAGAATCATAGAATAGTTCAGGTTGGAAAGGACCTCAAGATCATCTAGTTCCAACCCCCCTGCCATGGGCAGGGACGCCTCCCACTAAACCAGGTCATCCAAGGCTATGTCCAGCCCGGCCTTGAACACCGCCAGCGATGGAGCATTCACAACTTCCCTGGACAACACATTCCTGTGCCTCACCACCCTTACAGTAAAGCATTTTTCCTCAGATCCAATCTAAACTTTCCCTGTTGAAGTTTAAACCCGTTACCCCTTGTCCTCTCAGTACAGTCCCTCATATTCAGACACTGCAATTCTTCAACAGTATTTGTTAATAACTTCACATGGGGATTTTTTCCCCCTCATTAGCCTTTGTCATTAAATGTACTGGGAGCTGCTGGTGGAGGATGTTCTGTGAAAATATTAGTTGGAAATGAGGGGAGAGGAAGATGAAGTTTGCTTCAATCTAGAGAACAACCTCCTTTGACTGGCTTTTAAAAGTAAATTTTATTCAAAATGCAATTAAAAAAAATCCCTTGAAATGCCTATGACCAAGTATATTCAAAATATTCAGCAGCCTCTCGTTTGAAATACATTCTGCTACTCTCTTCAGACCTGTGCTATCTGGGCTTCCTCCATATAACAGCGTGCGCCTGGGCCTAGTTTTGGTGCAGAGAGTATAACTGTGTGAACTGTAGATTGAATTTCTTTAATGATGGCGTTGAATGAAGTTGCTAATTTTGTCACTTCTGCTACTTTTTTATTAGTATATTCTATTGTAATATTCAAATAATCCCTCTAAAATGACTTATCATTTAGAATATAAGACTACCTATGCAGATCTTCCTTAGACTGAAAAATTTGGTTTTATGCCTTTGATATTAAGATAAATAGTATTGAAGAAATATCAGATGTTCATGTGGGAAGAGCCAAAAGGCAGAGGTCCAGTATAGCCTGAAACACTCACATGTAAGTAGTGCAGAGACTTTTGCACTGAAGTCTTAAAGAGGAACCTGAAATCTGCCATGGAATCTATGTGGGAGAAAGAAAGAAGCATGAGCGAGGAGTTGGGTTTGCAATACAGTCTTTAGCAGGTGACTTGGAAAATTGGCTGTCATGTCTGCTGGAACCAGCTGCCAAAACCTAAAGAATATGCTGCACATGCTGTGTTAGGTTTTCTTTTTATATGGTTCTTTTTATGTATTGCAGACTTCTCTGGATGAATGCAAATAACTTTATTATATACCACACAATGCTATTTTAAATATGGGTAAGAGGTGATGAATGTGTGGGAAAGGGAAAAGAACTGGTGAGATGTATTATATCATAAACACGTTTGGGTTCTGCAGATAGTAAGTGCATGTAAAATGAAAATGTCTCCTTATGTTTCATTACTTGTCAGTCAGAGCTCTGCCATATAGTCCATAACAGGATCACTTCCTTGAATGAAACTTATGAAAAATCCCTTAAAACCTCTATTCCACAAATGGTCCTTTGCTTATTTCATCTCGGTAATAAAAGAAAAGCAAGTTCACAAGTTGATTAGATAATTCTTATTATCAAAATGCAGTTTTCAATCAAGAATGACCTTTTCTTACATTTATTGGGAAGCTAGCTTTTACAACCCATTAAGCCGAAGCTTTTGTGCTGGCACTGAAAAGCTCACAGTTCCATAAAGATGATCTTCAGTTTGCTCTCTACAGCACCACTTATTACAGACAGCTGGCTGCTTGATAAGATTTTGAGGAGGGGGAAGCCTCTTTCATATTTTGGCTCAGTCTTCCTTGTCTTTCAGCGTCCCCTGAATATTATTAAGCCAGCTTTATAAAGCCTTTGCAATTCTTAAATTCTGGGCGTTTCTTTATGGATAAGGGTTCTTTTTTAGACAAAAGATTGTCCCCTGAAGATTATGCGGCAGCCTTATTACATGGGGTACAACATCAATGTTATCTTTAGATGTTAAGATGATTTTTTTTGAATTATTTTGGAGAATAAACTTGATATTTTCAAGTTTGATGCTTGTCCTTTCCAACCCAACTATTCTATGATTATCCCCATTGTAGTTCTATTACTAGTTGTTCCCTAGTAATGGTATTTTTATGTTAAATAAATGTCTGAGGCTTTCTCATCCTGCTAAACAACATGATGAATACAAACAGGGATCTAACTATGATGACATTTGAAAGAGAGAGAAAGAAATTATAGGGGTTAGATGCTCTTTGAGAAATGCTTTCACATGCTGTCTTTTATGTTTATTTCTTTCTGCTCAGTGATACTGTTTTTCAGAGCAGAACTTCAATGCTTGTCCAGCATGTTTTTTTTGTGAGGGTTTTTTGCCAACAATCATGGTAAGGAGTTATCACCTTAGAATATTTGCTTTTGCTTTAAACAATTTAATATTTCATATTTACTTGCAGCGTTTGGCAGTACTTAAGCATCTGTTTCTTTTTCTTAGATTGGGTTCTCTTTTTTATATGAAAGTGGAGATAGCACACTTATTGAAGATTTTAGCTTTGTTTTTTTCAAGCTGTAGTTTTAACCAGTCATTGCAAGACTCCCTTTCAGGCACACCAAGTATTTTGTGTGTCACAGCATTGTCACCAGGCTGAAGTTAAAACACAGCACTGCATCAGCTACTAGGAAGGAGGAAAATAAGCATTACAGTTGGACCCAGGACACATGGTATGGGAATTATGGTCCTCTACCTATTGCTAAGTGTTCAGTATATTTTGCCTCTATACTCTTCTGTATTATGAAACTTAGAGTAATGCTAAACAGGGCAGAGCTTGCTAATCGTTTTACACTGAGGATAGGATATATCTTATCTAACTTAGAATGTTCCCAACACAGGCACACACCCACATGTGAGCTGGTGGTGTGTAGATACCCCACGATCACCACTTTAGTAGTCAGTGAAAAGTAAAAGGCTTTTCTAGGATGTGGTCAAGATCATCCTGAGGTTAGTGCCAAAAATACAACAGAAGTGTCTGTTTCTCTCCACTGACAATAAAAGTCAATCTAGAAGTTGTAATTCTCTAGTCGTGTAAAGTTACGTGACATTTCTATCAACTATTCCCTCTACTGTGCAAAGTGCACAGAGTTTGAGAGCATTGCTTATTGGGGGTCACTAATGCCTCTGTGTGTTCTAGTTAATTGCTGTGTGGTTTTTAAGGTCTTTTGGAAGAAAAAAGGATTTGCTTTTAGATGAGTGATAATTCTTAAATAGTAGCTGTACCTTATGGCTTGATACCCGGGATGTTAAAAAGCAGAGAGAGAAAGATGGATTTCTGGGCAGAGGGCAGGTGAAGATAGCCAGAGGTGCATAGTAAAAGCAATTCATCAAGAGGTTTTATGGAACAAAAATGCAATTTATTCTGCAAGTACTTACCACATAGATTTTTTGCTATGATTCATCATAAGCTGTACCTCTGTCGTGCCACTGCAGGGGCTACAAAGCAGTGACTTTTATTCTGGTTCTGTGCAGGAAACTGGCAGAGTCTCATAATTTTCCATTGTGCTTCTCATGAGGCTTTGTGGAGGATCTCATTGGTGTCACGCTTTACCTAAGATTTTGTGGAGTACCTCCGTCTGCAGTGTCAAAGAAATACAACAGATTTGGAGAAGGCTTGTCTTTTATGCCCTAACTGCTTAATGGCAGAAGAATGCAACCTTTCTGGTACTGCCAATGGTATATAAACTGCTTGGAATTATAAAGGAGAAGCTTCTTGGTTTGTTTAACGTGTCAAATGAAAGTAACTGGGGTGGGTTTTTTTGGTTCTGTTTATTGTTTAAATTTGCACGCAGATAAAAATCTAGCAGACAGAGAAAAGCTTTATTAATAAAGAGAATTCTGATATGTCTGTATTGGACAGGCATAATACCTACACAGGTAAATGTCTGAAATCATCTGAGGGGTAAATGGAGCACAAACTACAAACTATCCATAACTTTTTGCCATATAAAGTTATGCATACATATGTAACATGAAAGTAGACTGGAATTCAGCCTGTACATCTCAGTCTTTTTACATAAGGACATTTTTTTCTGTGCAGTATAATTAAATTTAAACAGAACTTTCTGTCTGAGAGACTGATGTGTTTTGTGGTGTTTCTGATACAGCCTTTTTACAGGAAAATACACCATATTACTTCTCACATAAAAACATTTAATTTAGCTTATGTTAGCATTACAGATACTGCTGTTCCAGTAGTGGTGGGGTGTTGCATGTGATTTTTTGGAAAGACTTAAATTTGGAAAGTTTTGAAAGAGACATGACAGAAGTTCAAAGCTCAGAAGTGAAGAAATTCGTTACTTCAAATATGTTTTATTTCTAAAAAACAATGTTGTGCAGTCTCAATAGTAAAAACTATTTAGTTATGCCTTAGAAAAAGGAAAAAATAGCAAAGAAAAACTTTCATCAAAGTAATTCAAGTGTACAAATGAGAGTTATTAATGTTTGTGTGTAATGTCATTTTATAAACTACGCGAAAGCTGTCAGGACCAGTACTTCACAGAGAGGTTTGCAACCTCTTAGGGCACCATTTGAAGATCCTAGCTTGGCTCTCAACTTGATCACAGCATTGATATAGAAGTTATATGTAGTGTCAATGAATTGTGTGAAGGAAGAGCAGGCTTAGGGAAAAACTTGCAATCTGAGGCAAAAAATACAACACTCAGAACATAGTTGTTTTCCTCCTTCAAATGCAAAGACCAAAGAAGAATAAGAGTAGAAAAATAATTCAGTTTGCTCTTAACTCGGTCAGATATGTGATTCTGTCAATGGGTAAGATAATTTGGTTATTTAGGTGAATTTCTGACTTTGTTCAATGAGGCAGAAAATGGAAACTCCATGCTAAATGGAGGCTGTTGCTTTTACTCACAGTTAACTGATTGAAAGAAGTGGAAATTAAAAGCAAGCCTGGAATTTACTGACTCACTGACAATATGCCGTAATTCAAGTATTGCAAGGATACGAGAAAAAGATCGTTGGATTCAGGAAATAATATGCAAGGGTGCTGGCAACAAAGAAAGAATGATCAAATTTCAAACTGTGTGAACTTCATCAGGAGTTTCTCACAGATTTGTATCTACGTTATATGTAAAAAAAAAAAAAAAAAAAAAAACCAGGTATAAATATCAGAATGGGTATTTTATATATAATGTTTTTTTTCTAAAAAAAAAAAAAAAGGCACCTTTATTTCAGATGGCATGTTAATCTGCAAACTTTCTTTTGATCCCTCAGGAGTTCTTAAGAAAAAGGCTATTAATGTAACATTCCTGGCTCCTTTAGGGTTTACAAGAAGTGGTAATCTCCCCAGATGCATTTTGCGCAAATCACAAGCCAAGTGAGGAAGCACATCTTATACAGCTGTTGCAGCAGTAGTATAAAAGTCGTAGTTAAATACTTACAGTATCTCCAGTGTGCAAATGCTTTTAAAAACTCAGTTCTGATCTACTGACACTATTTTTTTGATTTATACATTTTATTATTATGTAAGTGCATCTCCAGAGAGACGTGTTAAAATGAGCAACTATTTGTACTTTACACTAACTTTTTTGATAGACCTTTTTCTCAGTTGTCTTTATAATATAATTTCCAGTAAGAAACTACCGAACTGAGCAGACTAACCTTCATTTATTCTCTGCTGATCTTTCTCAAGCTAGAAGCAGAGTCATAGATGGATAGTGAAATTTCTGTCTGGCAGCTAAAGTCACAGTTGAAGTCATAACAAAGGATTCTAAAATATGCTATAAATCTAGACTTTCAAAAGCCTTTTCTGGGACTTAGTAGTGGAGCTAGAAAACTGCAGTGGGAGAACAGATTTTTAAATTATATTCTTTAAATTGTCTTTGTTCTTACTTTAGTACTGCCTTTAATTTGTACTGTTGGTTACAGAAACTTGCATCTTTCCAGTCAAAAGGGAACTATTCTGACAATTCACATCAGCTCCATATGGAGCAGCCCAAAATTTTTTGTTAATTTGAGGTCCTTGTTTGCTGTCTGATGGGTTATTTGTTTTGTTGGCTTTTTTTTTTTTTTGTTTTAAGGTGTGTGTGTATATGTGGGTATACATATATATATATGTTTACTTTAGGGTGAGTATTTTTGTCAAAAAATATAGTGACAAGTCAGTTCTGTGCTTAAAATGAGTTCTGCAGATTTCAGAACACAATGCTATTAGTCTCTTTTATCACGTATAAGGCCAAGGTCTACTCCTGGGTTCTTAATGGCTACGTTTTAGATCCACAGCTTTAGAAAGAACATACTTCCTTGCTACCTTTGCAGTTGCAAGTGGCCAGGAGTGCTCCACGTTCTCCCAATAGTTCAATGATGGGCACAGTCCCTGAATTCTGCAGTTACTGAGAAGCATAAATTATCTTTCATGATGTTGATATCACTGATTAGCACACTGCAGGATATGGTGTGCAATAATATTTCTGTAGGACAGTTTTGAGTGTGTTTAAGAAGTTATGCCATTATCATTCCCCTTGGTCAGTTTTTTTTACTTTTGAAGTCAGACGTTCATGGGGATCTTACACTCATGGTGAAATATACAGTAGTGCTGACAGTCCCCAGACCCTGTTCCATATCAGTTTCTTCCTTCATCTGCTGTCTTCCTGGCACCTGTAGTTGTCTTGTTTTTCTTGCTCTGCTCCAGCCCATGTTGGGAAGAAGAGTACAACTGGCTGGGAGAAAAATATCTGATTATGCTCTTTTCATGTATTTCTAGAACAGTGAGCTCATGTAGATAATACTGTTTTCTTGTTAGGGAGAGAAAAGGTAGAAAAGCCAAGTTTCATGAAGCCAGTACACTAGATTGTGAGATTAGTATCAGCCTACTGGGTTTGGGTTTTTGATTTTTTTTTTTTGATTAGTTTAAGTTTTTCTTTAATGATGTGGTTTATCAGTTGACATTACTAGCAGGGACTCGGCTGTGATATCATTTATCATTGATTTCTATGAACCTTTTACCTCTCACATATTTAATAAAAAAGAATAGCTTTTCCCCCACTATGCTTCTGTGTCTAATTTTCATTTAATTTAGAAGGGAGTGACTGGACAACAGTCACTTGCTGATAACATATATAATCTACAAAATACTACTTTCTATGACCTAGGGCTGGATGGAGTATTTTTGGTTCTAGTCATATGCATTTCTAATACTAGTTTAGAGAAACGATGCTTCAGCCAACTATCAAATCTACTATAAATTTTCTAATTTGTTAAGTGGAGAAGAGATGCTATGCAATTAAAGAAAGTAATCATGGAGTCTAGTTGATGAAAATTGGTCTGATACTTTTCCTCACTTCACACACATCACTTGAGATGTCTCATTCTTCCAGAGTTCTCTGAGATTTTTCTCTGGTGTTCAGGCATGAGGCCTTGGTAAAGGTTTGATGACTGTACTTCACTTTCTCTTGAATTCAGTAGAACTTTTCAAAGAAATAGATTCCTGTGAGGTTTCAGGGAAATATAATTTTGATGTTGAAGTGTAGAAATTTTGTCTGACCTAAATTTTCAGAAATGCTTTATACTTTGGGGAATTCCATTTTCTAATGCTTGAGCTGAAGTTACGTAAGGAGACCAATTACAGAGAAAGAGTGCTGACAGTGTGGGAATTAACAAACCTGAAGTGATGTTATCCGAATATTGATGCCTTAAAAGTGTATGAAACACAATTCCTTCTCTTCAATTTTTTAGCATAAATAAAATCTTTTCAGTATTGCAATATCTACTCAGTTGTTAACTGGTGCACACCGATGTGTTAGCATGAGTTAAAACAAGATTGTGAAGTTGTTTTGTTCTGATTGAAGTACTCCTCATATCTTTTCCTCTCTAATTCATTTTATAAAAGCTGCATTAAATTTTATTGAAAACAAGCATTAGGATGCAGATAAAAATGTAAGTCCATGAAGGTCATGAAAATAAGAAGTAGGGTCCTTCTGATCTCTTACTTTTCCTATGCTATATAGATATGTGGTATATGTTACTGAGGTTTGTAGTTCTAAGCACACAGCATGAGGAAGCTGTAGCTGGAAAAAAATCTTTTGTCTTCTGATTTTTGTGCAACTTCTGTATTTTTTCAACAACAGTTCTTCAAATTTTGTTTGCTTGTTTTTTGATTAATGTATTTTTTTTTTATTAAATTCCTTTGGACCTTGGTAAGAAAACATCAGTAAAGAGATGCTTGATTTGCAAGAGGGATCGAGAGAGATGGATGTAAAGTTTCTGTGCTACTTAGTGGAGTAAAATTTGCAGGCTTGTCCCCTATCCATTGACCGAGTAGCTTTGCACTGTGGTTAAGCAGATGCAGAGCAGATTTTCTGCTTGTGCTTGTGGTATTTTTCATGCTGATGTTCAGAACTTCAAAGAAATGTGTACCAAGAAAAACAGTGCCTTCTTATACAGATAAAACAGCAGAGAATCACAGGTGATCTGATGTCTATAACATTTCTGCATCTATTTGCATATGCTGTATAAAGTGTATAAATCTGTGTTTAGGAAAATGTGTACTAATTTTGAAATGTAAATATCTATTTGTCCTCTGAGTAGAAGATCCATGTGTACTTCAAAACAGGTGGCAGTCTTCATCACTGTAAGGTAAAAAAAATATTTATCATTTGAAGAAAAGAGAATTGGCCTGCAACTGACCTGTTGTTGAGAATAAGCTTCCTGATTCAGAGCTTGAAATGTGCCCTTGATCTCCAAAATATTTAACTTTCAGTGGGTTTCATATTTAGTAGCTTTAGAAGTGCTGCTCTACTATAACTGAAGTTAATTTGATGTATATAAGAATGAACACTGGTTTAAAGTGCATTGTAGAAGAAACTGGTTTACTGCTGAATTATAGGCAACTTCCAAAACCAGGATGTTGAGTTCATTGGATTAGCTTTAAGGCTTCTTCACTTGATTGAAATTTACATCTGAAAGGATTGTGTATTATAAGGATCATCTTTTTATACTTAGGATTTCCATGTCCCTTCTTAAAAAATAGCTTAAGAAATTAGGACAAGATTTATAAATGTGTGTGTCTAAAGACACAGTAAATGTCTGGGAGGATTTTGAGATCACATCCATCTGAATGTTACTGATTTGTGGGCTAGCTCCTGAAACAGTGTAGAGGGAAGGTCTATGTAAAGGTGCAGTTACTTAGCAGTTTGACCGTGCTGTGACCTTAGGCATTCTGAAAGCAATGGGAACTTGCAGCTTTTCATCTATTTGTGTAACTTAGAAAATTTTCTCATTGTCTCATACATTGAAAATTGTTTTGCACTTTATTTAAAATTTAATGGTAGATGATGGCAGAGAGGAAAATCTGGATAGAAAGAGAGGTACAAATACTTATGAACTGAACTCTCTCCCACAGAAGGGATGCCACAGCAGGCGGTATTATAGCAAATTTACTTTAGTTTAAGAAGCTTTTAAATCTGAAAGGTGAGTGTAGAATTCAGCTGCAAAATAAGTACCCATAAAAGCAGCTGTTAAGATTTAAGGTAATTTCTTGCTGTTTAATGCTGCATTCAGTACAATAACTGGATGCATTCTTACTGTACAGTGTTCTGTCGCTGCTGTTTTTTAAGTACATTTGTGTGAGGAGCTCAAGAATTTCCCTTGTCTTGAATCATTTGCTCCTTCCCTATTAATTTATGCAGCACATCAGCCTCACTAATCTCCTAGGATTTAGTAGTCTTCTGCATTATTAGTTTACTCTTATGACTGCTTAAGTAATTATTTATTGTTCCGTAAGTTAGCATGAGAAAGTTTCTTGTTGCTCTTATGAATACTCTTTAAGTATCCAGGCAGAAAATCTGGGGGATTAAAGCCAGCAATATCAGTTTAAATTGTGCATTCTTTCAGTTCTTCCATCCTGTTGTGTGAAAGCAGCTCTTTATACTTCGAAAGCCTCTCTTTGGACTGCTGAGAATTAAGAGCTATAGGCAAGTTGGAGCTGGAAAACACCCAGAGTGGAAGCTTGTACATCTACTAGTACGAGGTTCTGATGGCCTGAGTCTTTGCTCAGGGGTATCAAGGAATGCATCCTACATGACTTAATTCATTTCATAGTGTTCAAAGAAACTACAGATGCTAGTAGAAATGTTCTGGAGTCATGTTTATTAAGTTACCTTCAAAAATGAGATACTGGTAATTTGTTGCAAGTATTATAGTAAAGCACCCATCAAAAACATGGTTAAAACCACATTTTCCATTAGATTCTTGTTTTGAAGTGATGTTGAAATGTTCATAACTTATGTGAAACTCCTTTGTATCCATAGAATCAACAGAAAATAATGAAATGTGAGGGAAGCTAGACAGGTAGCATCAAAAATACATTGTGGAGGAAAACACCACATGCATTTCAGCTGATAAAATTCTTTCCTGGCACAATGCATTTGTTTAGGTCTTTGGCTTATGATTTGTCTGTAAAGGGCTTATACAATTACATTATTCTTAATTAGCAAAAGACCACCAGATGTTTTTCAGTATATGAGATGAGTAAAGATTGACTATAGATTCAACAATGAAATGTTACACCATACAATGGATTTATTGCAGAAATACAATAACACATTGTACACACTTGATTTGAAAATATTTTATAATCTTCTTTCTTTCATGTACTTCCTTCCTCATTCATTTATAAATGCTTGTATATAGTTGCATTAAGGGCTATGCATGTGTGCAGCTATGGATAGTTTTAAATTTCCTTTTGAAAACTTGTTGTGGTTTAAGCCTCTCAGACATGCAGTTTGCTCACTCACTCCCCCCTTTCTTCCCCCCAGCTCCCAGAGGGATGGAAAGGAGAATAGAAAGAATGCAACTCCCACAAGTTGAGACAACAGTTTAGTAACTAAGGTATAATACAAATCCTATTGCTACCATTAATAATAATAATGACAATGGAAATACAAAGAAAAAGAATACAACTGCTCATCATCCAATACCAAGCCTGACCCAGCAGCAAACCCCCCCACCCTTCCGGGTCTCTGCTTTCCATATTTACATCCTGGGCACAACGTGCTATGGTATGGAATGCCTCATTGGCTTTCCCTCCTCCCTGGCAGAGCATGAGACTCAGTCCTTAGTCAGACCAAAGCATAACTCAGCAGTAACCAAAGCATTGGTGCTATCAGCTCTGTTCCCAGGCTGAAAGTCAAAAACACAGAACTGCACTATCTACCAAGGAGGAGAAAAATAATTGCTACTGCTGAACCCAGGACAAAACTGTATGGTTATACTTGAGTTTGTAGTTTTCTCCTGTGCAATGTGAGCCATGAGAAGGACAGTCTAAGCTGTAGCAGCCTCATTTATTGTATCACTGATCCTGTGAAAAGTCTGTGTCGTGCTTTTTTGTGTATGTGTATTATTTCTCAAAGATAAACACCATGAGAATAATTATTCATACTTCGCAGCAAAGCGAGAACCGCATCAAAATATTAACTGATTTTTTTTTTTTTTTTCATTCACATAAATCACACTTCTTTATGTTGTGGTCAGAAAAAAAAAAAAAAAGTAATTTTTTTTAGAATGCGTGTTTCGTAGTTTTGATCCAGCAGTAAAAGACATTAAAATACAACTGCTACAGCTGAATTTATGCAGGTTTTTTTACTTGAAAGATAATTTCCCATTTAAGCACTCAAGTTAGTATTTTTTTTATCATCCCTTAGGAATTCTAACTAGGATGTATATATTCTATTCAGGGCTGTAGGTTGTTGGAGTCTTTTTAGTTCCTTGTAGGTATATTCCTGTCAGTGCTGCTGACATATATCAGCATCACAGAGTGAAATACAACAATGACAATAGAGTTTGAGGCAAGCACATGCTTGCTAAAAACACTGAAAGAGATGTCCATAGTAATAAACAAGAAAATAAGAAGGTAGACCACAACAGGGTTTTGTGCATGTCCTCCAAACATGCACTGCTGCTATAAAGCTGCACCAATTGATATAATAAAGGCAATAATTTTCCCTTAAGCTTCACTCCAATAACTGATAAAAAGTAAGAGGAGAGAAAAATCTGATGACCTGGGCACTGAGGAACTGGAGAAAAGGTTATTATTGATTTGACCCTGGATACATTATGTAATCAAGCTAAATGCAAGACCATTACCAGACGATGCTGTATGGTGGTTATCCTTGTAGATAAGAACCAAATAGTCAAAAGCGTATTTCAATATCAAAGTTCTTACTTTGGAGGGCTGGGGAAGGAATATCAAAGCGCTCTGAAAATGTTAAATCAACTTAGTTTAGTTGCTGTGCTGCTTCTTGAAGGACAAAAGAGTTTGGGAGATGTAAATAAACCAACAGAATCCTATCTGTTCTTAAAAAGTTTATGAAAATGGATCTCAGTCTTTGCCCCTTTCCTCTTCACATTTCCTTTTTTCTTTTGTAAACAAAGAGGAATCACTCCTGACATAAAACAAGTATTCCTGACCCTAAAAACAATGTTTTAGGCATTTTTTACACTCTTTATATCAAATGTTGTAAGTTTTGTTCACTTGGAAGCATAGGGTTTTTGAAAGCAAATACATCAATGTGCTGGCTACTGAAGCTCAGGGAGGGAATAATGCTGGGACAGATCACAAACCATTGAATATAACCAGAGAACACAATGAGTTGCTCCTTAAGTCACTGCAAATACGAGGAAAGGGAAATATTGTTGAAAGGCCTTCATTTGCAACAGGCATGCTAGAAACTGAATACAGGCATTTTCTACAAGTGGTAGAAATGTTAGCCTCTAAAATTTTTCAACCTAGTCAAGTTCTGTAAAATACCCTTTAAAAGTGACTGTTTCAGAAAGGATGGGGAAAAATATAAATCGGAAAATGCAAGGAAAATAAAAGAAGAAACGTGAAAGAAAGCTTTGAGTATTGTATTCTTAGGGACAGCATTTGAATGCTAGTGAGCCCAAACAACTTAAGCTCTAAATTAGATCTTGTGGAAGAGGTCTAATTGCAGTGGACATGAGAAGTGTCTTTTGGTGCATATGAATGCCGTGTTTCAAAGTTCGGCAATTAGATTTTTCATAAGCAGTATCATCTTTAATACTGGTAGAAGTGACAAGTAGCTCCTTATTTTTAATTCTCCTTACTAGTATCTCTTTTAGCTAGGTTTTTTAATGATGATATTCTTACTTTGTTTTCCCCTCTTGGAAGATCTGAGATTTCTGAAATACATCCCAATTCTGTTCTCATTACATCAATATTAAAGCAAAACCATGAAGCATATATTTTTTTTTTGTATTTTATATATGTTGTGAATATGTATCATTAAATATTAAATTAGTAGCAAATCAGAAAGAGTTTATCCACTTTCCTTTCTCTGAAGAAGTATGAAGAACTTAAGACTTGGCTCTATTTGGATCAAGACAAGCTATCAGAAAACTGGGTAAGGCTGGAGGAAGTCATGTACTCATCACCATTGCATATTTTCTGTCCTCATGTATTCATTTGGCTAAGCTACTGGAAAACTTTTAAACCACTGAGGGCAAGGTTTTAGACATAAAAATGGGGAAATGACCATGGGAATAACCGATATGGGTGCTCTTGACTGGAGAGCAGATGTGTCCTGAGATGCCATTGCTTGAAGTGCTCACAACCTCATTATAAATTACTTGAGTGATTTTTCATTACTATAGAAGTGTAATTGTTTATTACCACTGCCCTCTGTTCTGAAGTGCTGCATCATTCTGGAGTGCTCTGCTGAAGGGATACTTCAGTTATGAAGTATCCAGTTATGTTTTAATGAGCAGATATGTAAAGTATGCTATTTGTTTTTTCTGATAGTTCCTTGCACATTAATGCTTCTGAGGTGGTTTCTATAATGTCATTAAACCAGATTGTTTAAAAGTAACAAATCTGAGCTACAAGGGCAAGGCAGACTAACAAAATTGAGATGAAAAGCATGAAGCCAACTTTATGGCCACTTTATTTTGCCTTAGCAGCCAATATGCCCTTGACTAGATAGAGTCTAACCATCTAGTACAAATTCGTATACTTGCTGCTCCAGTGGGTTTTGTTGAAGATATTGGTTTCTGTTATATGAGCCAGCAGTGTTTATCAATTTTAATATCATGCCTCAGGAATATTGCCACTTACACTTTAATATGACTTGGCTTGTCAGTTCAAATCTTGTTTTTTTGTATTTTTAAACTCATAATGTTATAATTTATAGGGCTTTATGATAATCATAAAACTATGCCTGTTGGTTCTTAGATAAACAGTTTAGGAAGACATGGCTTTTTTGTTCTTGCAATGCACTGTTTCATTTGGCAGGTTTTATTTACTATATTTAAAGGTGTAACACTGAGAAAATAGTAAATGCAAGTTCAGAAGTTGTTTGAATCACAGTGGGCATTTTGGTTGGAAATTGCCCTTTTAAGGTCCATGCTATAAAGATTTAGTTTATGTTGCTGGTAAGCCCTACAAAAATCTTTTTGTTAACCATGGTTTAAAATCACACCTTTCCTGAGTCTACTCATGTGGAAATAATCACATTCTGTTATAAACTGATACCTTAATTCATTGTGCCAGCACCTTCTAATACTCTTCAGAAGAGCTCTGTTTCCCAGAATGTGCAGAGCCTCAAAAACACGACTCCTTGATACAGCCTTTGGTGTAGAATTTTGCAGGCAATGCATCTGCAGAACTGGGTTGATTTGCTGCTGTTTTCAGCTTTGGATGGCCTTTAGCAACTTAATTGTCTCTGCTTTGGTTTGAAGTTCCTTGAGTGAAGACAATAAACCTTCCTGCTCACTCCACTCCATGTCAATATCTTAAACTAGTCAAGTGAATGGCGTGTCGGAAGCATGAGCTGAGCTCATGTGTAAATTGCTTAGCAAGTGGTATGATGTCATGTGCTAACAGCATCTTCCTGTGCAGGAAAGAATGTGTATTTCACTGCTTTGGCTTTTCAGAAATAGAGATATGTTGCATTTTCTCCATCTTAAAGACCACTTAGAACTTTAATGGCAAAGCCATTTTTAATTATTTGTATGAGTACAATATATTTGATTAAAATAACCAATATTACTAATTTTATATCATCTTTCATTCAAAAGTTGTACAAACATTTCATAAAATCTTAAGGCACCTTTGTGAAGTATCATGTAAAGAATTTCTCTTTACATCAACTACTTGAAAAAAAAAATTGGTTTCAAACATTTGCTGTGTTTTATGGTACAAACCTGAGAGCATGGTAATAGAAGTAGTGTTGCCTGTGCACTGCAGGTACTCAATACTATATTTTGGTTGGCACCAGGAATTTTGTTTTGATTCTTCAGTCTGAAATATGACTGCTGCAATACTGCACAGTTCCTCTTGTGTTTCCTTTGGCAAACTGTACTGTCACTAACAAGGAAATTGCAGAGCAAACCCAACTATTTCTTTTAGAAAGGCTTTTGGCTCACAGACGGGACAATGCAAACCAAAATCATGCAGAAGGAACACTAAATCCCCAAAGTGTGCTGATAATTGAGTGTACTGCTCAGTAGCATCTTTCAACATGTTTGAGCTTTCATTATCGGGAGTGGTGGGAGTGTGGTAAGGGTTTAGTGGGATTTTTTATTATTTTCTTACCCAACACTTTATAAACCCCATTTCTTTTTTTTTTTTTTTTTCATATTTTCTTGTCTGTAGTCCTGACTATTTGTACACCTGCAAGTTACTTGGTACAGTTTTTTCTTATTCCCCCTGTCACCAAGCTACCTGTACCTTTTCCAAAGGTATGCAAGCACACAGATGATCAATCTGTATCAGCTGGAAAAGAACAGTTTGGGGAGGAGGTTTATTGTGAAGCGTTAACCAGCAAAGGTGAATCCAAAGCATATGCTTTTGGAAAATAGTATTTCCTAAATATATTGCTACTGTATGGACTGATGGAGAATTCATACGCCTCAATTGTTGGGTATTGCAGTCTGCATGCATGCGCTGGCAGAATAAGGGAAAACAGAAGGAGCTCCAAGGATTTAATTTATAGTATATTGCTACAGTTGTAAAATTGTATTTTTTTTTATGTGTTTAGTTTTTTCTAAACTGAAGTTTATGTGGAAAAAAACATAATGAATCCCTATATATCGTTTTCTTCTACTCCAACCTTATGTTTTTAACACTCCAGTGAGAAGCTGTTTATCTCATCTTTGTGCATTTTGGCATGCAAGACTCCTGTGTCTTTATTTAATCTGGAATGCTTTTGAAAGAAACACCAATGGCAACTGTGAATATTCAGAAACATAGTGTGATTCTCTACAAATGCAGGACATTTTCTTTACTGTATGGTCTCCTGAGCTTTCATTATTTTTATCCATTTATGAATAGAGTAAGCATTTCAGTGTAATTTATAGAAACTTAATATAATCCTTAAAATACCCACATAAACAATCAAGTGAGGAAATAACTTTTTACAGGTTTGTATGTGTGTGTATATATATGTGTGTGCACGCAAATTTCTTAAATACTGAGCTTATATATATATATAATGCTCTTGCACTTGCAAAGGGTAACTTCAGTGGAGGCTTGTGTCAATAAAACCTTGGAATTCTGCAGATTTTCTTCTTTAGACATCTGCCCTTTGCCATTCCACAAGCTGTTTTGGGTTCAGCTAACAGTGTTTGAAAAGATTAGTGCTACATGGAAGTTGGACAAAAGGGAGCTGCAATACCTCTAAGGGTTTCTGTAATTTCTAATTTCACTCCATTTAGATGCAGGTTTATTGTTCTCAAAGTAGAACTGCAGCAAGTAATGAGCTGATACTTAGTTCTAAATGGGGTATGTGACAGAGGTGACAGGCTCAAGCTATGGTAAAAGGAAATTTGTAATAACTTCTTACAGAGGAGTTTGGGATCCTTATTTGCTTTCCCACAGTGCTCAGCAACTTGATGATCTTAAGTTTTCTTGATATTAATCAGCTATTCCTCCTTTTTTTTTTTTTATTCGTGATTTTCATTACAGTCCCATTGAATGAAACCATTTATCTTTGTGGTATTTACAGTGAAGCTCAATATTGCCTTCCTTAGATACATTTTAAGCATTGGTTCCATAAATTGGCCTGTTCCCTCTGGGCAGAGCTGTTACATCTGGACCCATGCAGAGCTGAGCAGACTCCTGTATTAATAGAGTGCTGTGCAGTCCCTGCTGCCGTGGCTATCTGCCGTTTTACAGATAACATCACAGTCTAATATGATGTGTGTAAATAGTTCCCTGCACTGAAAACAATGTGCTACAGATACAGCCTTCCAGCTTCCCTGATCCTAACTAGTGCGCTGCCTGTTTTCAGGCCTTGACACTGTGCAAGCATTGCCCAGCAGTAAGGAAAACATCTCTGAGTTATCGACTGTGTTGGTCACAAATCCAAAACATAGTACCATAAAAGCTATTATGGAGAAAATTAACTCTAACCCAGCCAAACCCAGTGCAAATAGTTAAATAAGCTCTGTGACCTACATCACTAGAACAGTAAGGAGATTTGTCCTTTAACAGCAATGGATGAACTTTCTTAAGTAGCTCCTGGTAGAGTGGTCAGGTGGAACTGCAACAGCAGAAAGCATGTCTTTGAGCTCCCCTTCCAAGCAGGCATCTTCTGCCTTGGCTCTTGGGTATATTGGTAGCTCCCTTGTACAGACAAAACACCTCGAATATGTGTCTGTCTGTCTGTTCTGATCTAGTGAGTCTTTAGAAGACTGTGTCTTAAGTGTGATGGCCTTGACATATGGTAATGTTTTGCCACGTAATAAACCCAGTGTTTGTTTTTGTGATATTGCTTGTCCACTGTGTTTCTTTGTGATTTATGTATGAGAGTTCATATTGCCCCTTTTTATTGTCTATCTAAGTGGCTCCAGACCTTCTCCTCATGATTGAGTGTGCATCTTCCACAATGAGGGGCAAATGAACTGTGACTGTCAGTAGCAACATAGACTATTTTTAGTAGTAATGTATAGCCCAGCTAATCGCTAATCAGACCCACAGCCTTTTATTCTGATAGATGAGTGCAGAATCGCAGCTGTTAGCTGTAGTTATGAATTTTGATCAGGGTAAACACCAAAGGCTCATTTCTTATTGAGGTAGGTAAGAGTATGGCAACAGGATATGATAGAGGAAAACAGGGCTGTGCTGCATGCTGCTGAGTAATGAGACAGTCAAATAATGTTACACTTCACAAATTTTCACACACAAAATAGAATGAGGGTTTACAAGGCTGGTATATAGCAAGTGCCTGGCACTATCTGGTAGCACTTGGAATGTGTTAGCACTGGGTAACATCTGTGTTAAAACTGGCTGCTTCATCAAGTGGTAGTAGTATCTGAGGTCCAGTTATATGTTCTTAATTTTGCTTGTTCGTAACATTTCCTTTGATTTCTCTTCCATTCTTGGTGACATCATCTTTGGATGGTACAGATTCTGATATTCTATCTAGCACATTGACATGGTCTAGCAAAAGCGAGTGATCTCTCCACACTTCCATCATGTTTATTTTATTAGGTTTTTTACCTGCTTATGGTAAAGATACACTAAATGAAAGCACATGGGGACAGGTGGGACTGCTTTTGAAACACAAGTGACAGTCATGATCTGGGTTACATTGCTAATTGGTGAGCTCCAAAATATTGCAAGAAGAATTATTTTGTACCAGTACGACCTTCATTTTCTCATCCTCCGCATTCATTTTTATAGCAAAGGTCTTCTTGTGATACCTAGTTTTCAGGAATAGCATGGTAATTGGAAAATATACTGATTTGTTCATTATTTGTACTGAGCAGTATTTCTAAGACCCCAGTGAGCTAATACGTTACTACATTTTTCACAAAAAAAGTTGATCCCTGTCTCTAAAGCTTTACTAAGTCTGTTTAAAAGAACATAGTGATATTACAAAGGCAGGGGCTCAGAAGTTAAAACTGCAGCTGCCCGTGTAGCTTACAGCTAACTCCTTGCTTTGTGATAGTTATGGCATGGCACTCCTTTATTCTTCCTACTTCCTGAAAGTCCCTGGCTTATCTAGTACTCAAGATCTTATATGGAGGACTAATGCAAATGACGATAGATCATCTTCCTTGTTTGTTCTCATATTTAGAAATTTGATGCCCCATGTGCACAGTTTTAATGTGATATGAAGAAGTTCATCAGAGTTTGTACACCTCTCAGCTTCTGCTGTGATTGAATAGTGTATAACTAACTGTTCCATTTAACAATTCTGAAAGGGTTTTGTTGGGGTGCCATAAATACAACCCAGGCTAACACATAATTTCACAAAGATAAAGTCTGACTCTTCACTGAGCAGGTGCTGCACAGAGATAAAAGTTTCAACACCAACATTGCACAACCAATGTTTTTACTCTTGTGAAATATATCTGTGTATGCAAGTTGTATCTCCTTGCTATTTATTTTTTTTAGTTTATTGCGTCTATAGCTGGTTTAGGTGCCAAGATACCAGATGCAGAGAGTTTACAAAGTCAAGTTCAGTAAATTACTGAAGGCCTGTCAGCGAAAGGGAGAATTTTCATTGTAAAGAGGCAGGGAGGTTGGAATGAGATGATCTTTAAGGTCCCTTCCTACCCAAACCATTTTGTGATTCTATGATATGCAATAAACTAAAAGATTTCTCAAAGGTGAGCAGTCTTTGGCAGAGATTTTATGATTAGCACTGGTGCAGTTTCTGTAGGATGGTTTTTTGAATCATGCAGTATTTTATGTAGTGACCAATTTTATACTGAAAGGGATTCATCCAACATTGAAATGAATTCTGTTCACACTGTCAGTGGGTGAAGCTGAGCAAAGAAGGAAAATGAGATACTTGATTTTTATTGAAAGTAGTTTTTTTCATATATATGTGGAGGAATTGCAAAAACATGCCAGAACTAATATGTAAAAGCCTGTTTTATAAAATGGCTTATTATTTTATTAAAGTAATAGTTTGTAAAACAAAAAGCAACAAATTTTATTCTAGGGAATATACTCTAATGGTTTATACAGTATATGTTCTAAAAGTAGTCATTCTCAGGCACTGACCCACTGTTATTCTTTTCAGTGGCACAGTAGATATAGTAGACATAGCTCTGAAAATATGATTAAATTGTATTTTATGCAGCATTTCTTTTCAGATTTTATTTATAGCTTTTGGTTTGTTGGTTTAGTGTTATTTTTGAGAGCACATTACCCTTGAACGTGAGATGGTATACACAATAACTACATTATTTTAAATTTCTCTAACTTAACAAGGCATCTGAGGCTGAACTGACATTATCTCCAGTGGCTGATTATATTTCCTGCTGGTGGATTACTGTCAGGAGTAAGGGAGGAGACTCACAGAACAGATAGAATCTACCAGTCGATTCTGCTGTAATTAATGTAGAATTTACAACAGAAGATCTAGACTATCAGTGGTGTGTTCAGTAACTTGTACCAAGGCCTCTTTATCAATAATGTTTATCTTTGGAAGGGGCATAGCTAATTTTGTCAGTAGTCCATAAATTATCACAGAAATTATGAATCTGCTATAAAGTCAATACAACTAATTG
The DNA here is from genome assembly GCA_032466535.1 of Forpus xanthops. Lineage (NCBI taxonomy): Eukaryota > Metazoa > Chordata > Aves > Psittaciformes > Psittacidae > Forpus > Forpus xanthops. Next base: position 32,893 of record JASSUY010011856.1, read on the forward strand.
TAAATTAATAGATTTCTAAATGTGAAGGAGCATGTAATAATTTAGATGAGTCCTTGAATGAGCATGCCAGTTCTGGTGTCAGGGGTGGAAGCTTCCCACTGTTTTATGTGACACCTTCAAGTGTAAACACATTTCTTTTCCTTCCCCCAGCTGATTTAGCCTGCTACCGTAGCAAGTAACATTTCCATTAACCTCCTACCGTTAAATCGCAGAGTAACTATAATCACAAAAACATCCACCATGCAAGCAAACTAACAGAGCAGCATTTGTGGTCATAGCTTATCTCCATCTTACAGGCATTTTTTTTTGTGGGTTCGCTGCAAGTTGGTGCAGAAACAAATCCCTTTAAACTGAATCTAATGAGGGAGGATAAAAATGGATTGTTACAATACAGGCTAAGGGTTTATAGATACTTCTGCTTATGCTTGCTAGAAAGAAAAACATTGTTTGTGTTGCTTTCCTTAGCAGCTAGGCAGTGCCCTATTTATTGATGCCTTGACTACTTGGGATTGAAATGGCCAAAGGGGAATAGCTTGACTTCAGGATGCTACAGATTTCATTTAAAATAAAATGTAATATGTAGAAACTGACAGGTTTAACAATGTTACAGGCAGTAAAACAGAAACAATTTTTGGGCAAAAAAAGCTTTCTTGTTTATTACTTGCACTGTTTTGGTTCTGGACTAAAACAACCTGCATTTGCATATGTGCAATAGCCATAACTTTTTGTGATTTAGCTCTCTTTTTTTAACAAAAATTAGCTAAAATATGGCTTTCATTGTATAGCATACTAAGCTTTTGTTTTTTCTAAAATCCCAGCTTGGTTAAAGCAAGCATGTAGACTTGAAACTGAAGTGACTCTGGGGCAAGGTTAACTTTTACACACAAGTTTTTCTGATCTGGGATTTCAAGGTGCCCTTACCTTCCTCCGAGACTGAGTCTGGAAACTTGGCAGAAAGTTATTCCTGGCAAAGGCTTATCTTGCAGCGCTGCTTCTCTCTTCTGGATACAGCTATACCTGTTAGTATTTGTGTAATTAATGGTAGCACCTTCAGTACCTGTGCACTGTGGGTTTGATATATGTTCCTTTTATAATAATGGAATCATGAATAGAATGATCATATGAGGTCTCATAATGAGAAGTCTATATGTGAAATATATGCAGTAATAGGTCATTTTACATTGGAGTAATATACACAGTATATCATAGTTTAGAGGGAGGACAGATTCTTAAAATGCTTTGTCAAGAACTGCTAGAAAAACGTATAGAAAGCAGATGCTATTGCTTTTTTTGCTTTTGTTGATTTTCTTATTTTAATTAAAGTGAAATATGGAAGTTTTCTAACAGTGTGTTAGGTGACCTAACAGTGGGGTGTTGTGGAGTAGTAAAGCACAGCTTGATGTGCAGGACTGCCCAGAAGGAGCAGCAGCAGCACGATTGTATCAGATGCAGCCTGATCATTCTGACAACCACCCAAGTTAAACATTTTGGTAACACTTTCCAGGATTGCAGCATATAGTTTAGTAACTTAATATTTATATGCCTTTGTTAAAAGTCAATTGTTTTTCTGTTTCTAACTGTCCTGTAGCAGTAAGAAATAAGACATCTTAGAAACACTACCTGACCTTTACTCAATGTCCCTAGTCCTGGTTTGTCTGTGGATATGAATTTATACTGTGAATATGAATTTCCTTGTCCAAATATGAGCATTTGCTTAGAGCCCATTTTGTGTCCTTCACTGCAGAGCATCTGCACGAAAGGACACAGAAAAGTAAATGCTCAGCTATGAGTAGTATTCAGGCATTAGGTGGAAGGGTGAAGGGAAATGTATTTCTTAAAAGGGCTTAGATTAGTCAGAGATGATACAAGTTTTAGGAAAAAAATGAGAGTTAGTGAAGAGCTTTTATAGGGGGTAACAGGTTAAATCTGCTGAATGCTGGGTATGAGTAGAAAATATCTCGTTTTCCAGCATTGATCTGCACTCTTATGCCCAGCCAGGAGATCTCAGTGAAGGCTGTGGAGCTACTGATCAAGTACCCAAGTCTGCCAGGGGTTCAGTGAGGGGAGCTCATGCCCTCTGGACTAGAAGGTGGCACATCATCTGTTTTTCTCTACAGCTTTATAATGAAAGGAGCTCTGCAACTATGCTGCACGACACAGTTTTGTGCTAACTACATGGTGTCTCTAGCTCCAAAATAGTAGGAACATTCTTGCTGTGTTAAAAAGCAAAAAAAGGGATGCCCTTTTAACTTAAAATCTATGTTAGAAGGGCACAACTGCATAAAAACATACAAACTATTTAAAATCATCTGAGAATTAGAAGTTTATGGTACGGTCAGCTATACTGTGTAGGAAATCCTGTTTCTCCCTGACAGGCTTTCAGAGTTCTTATGTAAATGCACAACATCATGATTCAAACACATCCTATGAAGGTAAATTTAGAAAATGAGCAGTGCAGTTCAAAGGTGGTACCATTTGCAGAGGGGCTTTGTTCTTTTCCTTTTTCTTTCCTCCTAACTTCTAAAGTGTCCTTATGCATTAAGCATTTCATGCGGTTGGCTGTTGGTGTATTCTCAAACTACCCCTTCTTTGATAATATGTGCTAGATAAGAGCATGTTTGGATAAGAGGTTTAATGAAGATGATGTGTATTGATTACACGTATGTGCTGGTTGTAGTACATGTGCAGACTGCTATAGTTTTTTTATCCCTTGCAAAACCTTTCTTTTTTTTTATGGGAGGAGGGGAAGATGGGAGAGTCAAAACTAAATGAAGTAAAACCTTGTTTCCCTACCTAAACATTAGATCTGTAACAGATTTCCTGATATATTATTTTAAGCTTTTTTCATTTTATTTATCTTATTGTAGGTAAGTGGAAGCTTTCTCTTCATGACTTGGGGACACATTTGACTGCTGTGGTAAGTGTTCTCCATCACATGAATACAGGGATCAGCTGTGTGTAGATTAACGCTATAAATTGGCTTCATAACTGGCAGCAGATGGTTTCTTGAAGGTCGTGTATATACATACACACACACTGCTTCTACACAAGTTGGTGGTGGTTTTGAATACAGAAGCTGATCTGTTCTCCATACATCTGCTCAGTTGTATCGATTGCCTGTATCCTCACTCATTTTTGTTCATATTACTGTGGTTTATCATTAGCTTTGTTATGTTTTACTTGGTCTTACAATGCAGAAGCTTGTTGGATGATGTGGTTTACTTGTCTTTCTGGTTTGACTGCTTGCCTTCCAGATTTCATGTGTTCAGTTATAGTAATAATGTTTTCCTCACCTCCTTTAGCATTATTTTGCAATGCTTTGCAGTAGCACTGTTCTGACTGTTAGTGGCTCAGACTTATTGCTGTATGTAATTTTTTTAATTGAAAATTACTTCATAAATTGCATGTGTGTATGAAAGAAAAAAAAAACAAAAATTGAATATCTGTTACTTCTTTCAGAGCTAGAAGAAATGCTTCATTTTTTTTTTTTTTTTTGTGCACTAGCTGTCGCTGATACCCCATAGTTGAGTGAAAAGGAAGGACAGAGTGGTTTTTAGGAACTTGGGGTTTAGATAATAAGGAAAGAATTTTCTACTTCAGGTATGCAAATTCCACAGGACTTATCTCTAAGCAGATGTATGATGAATGAGGCAGTGGACTGCAGGAGAGAGAAACCTCCTTTAGTGTTTCTGACATTGACCTGGGAATGGCAATATATGTGTAGTCCTCCTATTTGAAAGTGCTGCGATTTCATGGTCAAGCATCATCTATTCAGTCATGGTTTTGAAATGAAATTTTAGGACCCTGCTTGATTTTTGTTTTCTTTTGTAGGGATTTGGGGATTTTGTGACTGCAAATCTTTATTGTATGTGCTTTTCATTTATATATTGGACTAAAGAATGCATTACATATGGTGGTAGTATTTTAACTTCAACCATCATACTTAACCTTTGCCAACAGCATTGTTTACATTGATGCATGAGTTTGAGGGCCTTAAACCACAACAATCCAATCTAAACTTCCCCTGCTTAAGTTTGAATCCCTTACCCCTTGTCCTGTCACTACAGTCCCTAACAGAGAGTCCCTCCCCAGCATCCCTATAGGTCCTCTTCAGATACTGGAAGGATGCTATGAGTCCTCCATGCAGCCTTCTCTTCTCCAGGCTGAACAGCCCCAACTCTCTCTTCCTGTCTTCATATGGCAGGTGCTCCAGTCCCTTGACCATTGTGATTATTTTTTTGTCGCTTGGCACTGTCCATGTATATTTTTGGGCGGGGGAGAAAAGAAGAAAAATCATTATGTAGTTAAAGCCTGTAGCTGTAAAATTCAGGTTTTACTCAAGGCATTTTTAAATTAGCTGAAGAGTACCCGGTTGTGCTTTCTTTGTTTTTGTTTTTTTGTTTGTTTGTTTGTTAGGGGGTTTTTTGTGTGTGTTTTTTTTTTTTGTTTTGTTTTGTTTTGTTTTGTTTTTCATTTGTTTGGTTGGTTTTTTTTTTTGGTTTTTTTTTGGTTTTTTTTTTTTTCTGGCTGTAAGAGAAGCATCTGCTCAGAAAACTGATGATTCTAAGAAGTGAAAAATGTCCAAATGGAAGAACATTTCATGCCAAAGTTGAATAAACAAATTCATGGGAATTGTCATCTCTCTTGCTTTAGTTGAGATTTGGTTGTGTGGTTAGAAAGGACAGAAATCTCCTGCCAGTGATACCCGTCGTAATGGGAGAAGGAAGCTGTGTGTGTGTTTAATGTTGTATAGAAACTATTTGCTGATGAGTTGCCAGTGATCTATGCATGAAGAAATCTCTCTGCTTGAGAGCATAATTCTACCAGTGTCAAGCTTAATTACATAGTATTCTTTTCAGCTCTTAAATTTTATCTCCTTTTTGGGTAGAAACAAATTAATTCTTGTCAGACAACTACTTTTTTTTTCTTGTAACATACTAAAGAAAGCAGATTTTACTGTAGACCACATTGAGATCCGTACCTCATGCTGTTTCCAACCCTGTTTTAGTTTTCTATTGAAGAAGAAGGACTAGAAACATCAGAAAATGTGAAGGTGAAGGTCAGGTTTTGTGCTTGTGTAGGCTTTTTCGTGCTTGTGCTTTGAACCTTTCTAACTATAACGGAGACACACAAATCCTGATGTTGTTTGAAGAGCTATCTCAAAGGAGGTTGGCCAGAGCAAATCATACCGGTGTCAGGGCAAATCTGTACTGTGTCTTTTCATGCCAATACACAGTCCACCAGCTTGACAGCTGCACCCCATTTCAAGTGATCATAGTATACTGATATGCCTGTCTTTTCTTCTGCATTTTGTTTCAGGATGTTGCTTCCTGACATCTGAAGTTGTTCATTGTAAAAGCTGCAGTTAACTGTCATAGGTCATTTATTTTCTTTTTTCTTCTAATAGTACTCCCCCCTAGTGATGCTCATTCATACTGAGCCTCATTATATATGAAGCTTTTTTTTTTAAGTTGTGATATTTTTACTTTGCATTGTATTGCAGCAATCTTCAAAATGTTAAGTACTGAATACGGAATTAATGCAGATGTTGAATATTTTCCAATTCATTTTGCAGCTCAGGTTGCTTTCAAACTTCCTTTGAGGAACCTTAATAAAGCAAAATAGTATTGCATAAACTGGGAAAAGTAAATCTTTAATCCTTTAAAAATGGCAAACATTTTAATTATTCGGGCTTTGCAGGGTTTCTTGTACACCATTTTTTAGGTTGTAAATGTTTCTACTCTCACCTTTCCATATTCAATCACTTGTTATGTACTTATTGATCAAGTTTAGTTTTATTTTCAGAAATGAAAACTTTTAAAAACCTTTAGCTTACAACTTCTGTTACCTTACTCTCTTGCATTAATTGCCAAGTTAAAGGCTACAGTAAAAACTAAAACATCAACAGAAGTAGTGATGCTTCTTGTTGCTGCTTAAAGGAAACACCAAATGTAAAATTGTGGTACCAGAAACTTTCAAACACTGAAAGTCTTATGTTTCAAAATACCTATTCAAAACAACAGTTTGAATTTAGTTTTTAGAATGTTTTTTACAATATTTATTACTATAAATGTTGAATTTGGTGTTCTTAACGGTTACTTTAGACCTGCAAAATTTGCTATGTATACACGAGTTGGGAAAGCATTTCCCAACAGCTCAGCAGGTTACTTCAGCTGAACATGATTCTGAGGCATGCTTGGATGAAGGCTATCATAAGGTTTCTGCATCTGGCTAAAGGGATAGATTTCCTGATTTCCTTTCAGAAAGAACCCTGGATTGATGACCATTTAGGGGTTGGGAATGTTGGGGTTTTCTTTGTAGTGGCGTTTTGTTTGTTGTTTGGCTTTTTTTTTTTTTTTACTTGTTACATTTCTTGAACTATTTTTCTTCTATGTTTTTTGTGGACTCTGTGTATATTTATTAGCAAAATTGATTCTGTTAAGTATTTGTTTCCAGAAAAAAGATCTTTTAAGTTTTTACTTTAAAAGATAAATGACTGCATTTCAAGATGTCTTATGAGCAAGAATCAAGTGAATGAGATCTCAGTTTTCTGACAGTGCAAGGTACAAAGAGCAAGAAAATCAATCAGTCTTGTCTTTTCAGCAGATATGAAATTTGTAATGACAGAATGCTTTTAATAAATTTACTTCCACTTCATTAATCTCTTAAGTAATATCTAATTTTTATCTTTGTGATTATGCTTTTGAGGTTTTCCTAAGTGGTGTGTTTTCTACAGAAAGTTGACTAATAATATCTGTCAAAGAAACTTCAACCTCCACTGACAAATACCCAGTGCCTTTCACTGAATTAAAATAATGATCTTGAAGTCTTGAAACTGTGTAAACATGCATGTAATAAAGCGGGTATATGTGCATAGCTAAATTACACTTTCCAATTTGTTGTTTTCGTGATCAGAACTACTTTGCTTTTCTGATTTTGTTTAGACAATTTATAATGCATTGAGATCTCTTGTAGTCCATGACCTCACTTTCACCTTATCATGTTTTTGGTGGGATTAGTCTGAGTCGCATTCCATAAAGCAAAAAGTGCATTAGTTGCATTACTTCAGAAGTCCAGTCTGGAGAGATTGTGATCAGAAGCTTATTGCTGTACTTTTTAGTCTATCAAATTTAATTTGAAAGGCTTAATAAGAAGTTTGTGGGGTTTGGTTGTTTTTTTTTCTCTTTGTCTTTGATTTCTTCATTTTGAAAGTGAGGGTTAAATTTGTATGGAAATAATCAGTATAGTCCCGGAAGAAGCACACAATCCTCCATTGCAGGATTTGTTTCTTTATGCTAAACTGAGTAGAACCACTGTGTGCAGCAGTAATAGTGAGCTTCTGTGTAACATGGTTTCAGATTACTTGTTTTACTTGGCTTGCTCAGTGCCCCTTGTACAAACCCAGTGTGCAGTTAAATTGAAGGTGACACATTGTTGTGCTAAATTGGAGCTCTCAGATTTGGCTGAAATCCTGTTGAGAGCACTTAGCTCAGTGTTTACCTGCCCTTATTTGTGACTGTCAGAGCAGGACACTAAACCTAAGCATCCGCTAGTTTGCATGTTGGTTGGGCAGTCAGCTAGCTTTAAACTTATAATGAAGCCTGGAAACTATCTTGATATTTTTGTGCTTTTTCCATTAACAAATGAGGTCAAAGTGAAAGTGAAGTTATGTGGGGTCGTGTATCAAAATTGAAAAAAAGAATCATAATGTTGTTTATGAAGGTAAGTAACTCCGGATTATGGCAGTGAACATGCAAAAATTAAAAACCATATCATGGATTGCCACATAAGCATTGGCGTATGCATTTTACTCCAATTTTTTTTTTTTTTTAAACAAAGTAAAATTTATGAACTGCAACTGAAACCCTTTTCAGTTTAATGATTCAGTTTTAATGATTTATGAAATATTTAAGTGAAAATTTTGTTGTTTTGCAATTATTATTAGGAAAGCACTCATCAAATTGCAAGAAATATCTGTTTTACTCAGGGTTTACCTGACAGGAAACAGTAAGATGTTATTTGTAGCTTATTAGTAATGCCTTCTGTTCTTTTTCTTCTCCTCCCCTCCTCTTTTTTTTTAAAAAAAAAATTTCTGCCAGCTGTGTGGATTTCTGTCTGTATATTCAGAACTTAATTTGTCCTTTATGGAAAAGAGATGGGAAGAGAAGCTTGTAAATATCTCTAAGAACACCAGAATGGCGTGACACCAAAGATGTTGACACCAAATTTTTTAACCTTATATACAAATGTAATTAAAGACTGAAAGATAACCTTAAAATAACATCATGGGGGAGAGTATTATGCATGGTAAAATCTCCTCTTTCATTACTGTACACTTTCAGCACTCATTTGCATTGTTATTTCCTGAAGTCCCTGTAACTGTTAAATTATGCAAATCAAGTTACCATAGCATTCAGTGACAAAATGTTTTATTTAATAGCAGTCATTAATTTATTTCTGTAATCGAATCCACTAGGAAATAATTTTAATGTATTATTTTGTTTAAATAGGTCCCCATTCAGCAGAAAAAAAAAACTGTTGGGCCTTAAAATCATGTGGCTTTTTCCACATGTACATGACAATTCAGCAGTGATGCATCCTTCTTTAATTCCCATTTATCTGGTAATTTGGCAGAATGAATCAAGCAGCATATTTAAACATGACGCAACCAGGTATTTTATAATGCAGCATATAAACCCTATTGTTAATGCTTCTGCTTAAAGCAGAGCATTGTAAGAAAGAGGAGGCTTGAAGCAGACCTGAGAGAAGTAGGGTATCACCTTTGAGAGATGGTGAAGGCAATATGAGTTAGATTAAAAAAGAAAGAGAAGAGCAATAATTGCATAATTTGAGGTCTGAGTCGCGATCTTTAGAATACATGGATATAGACTAGAATACAAGGACATTTTGAATACTGCAGCAAGGCAAGTTCAAGTGTCTTCTTTATTTCCTGCATCTTTCAAAGTCTTAACAAAGGGGAGGCTAAGTTAAGTAGTTCTTCTGTCATGTGTATTTCAAATGTACTATTTGGAAGAGGCAAATTTTGAGGTACATGATTTGGTTTACTACTAGCCCAAGGAGCAGTACGATTATGGAATTATAGCTGCCTTAGGCTTTGGGAGGGCAAAACATAATTCAGAGGTTCTGTGATTTGAAAATATTACTCAAGCAACATATACAGAAATTGGTTTTGTCTGAGGAAGATATTGTGTTTGAAATCCTGAATTTCAGGTAAAAAATATAAGCTTTATACACACATATTTATAAGCAAGCCTTGCATACTGGGTAAGTTTTCCTTCCACTAAACTCTAAACCTGTGCACCCCCAGTCCCAGTACTCTTGTGAAGCTGTGGCAGGAAATTAAATTCAGCGCAGCACTGGAGATTGCAATCACTTCTTCTCCTGTAGCTGATGCATTTTTACCTTATTCTGCTGAAGGGGAGTTCTAGCAACTTGTTTGAACATGCGAGTGAAATATTTTTGCAGGGACAAATAAGGTTAACTTTGCATCATTTAAAAGCCACAGGGGGCAGAATATCCTGTTGCCTTTAAGAACATGCAAATAAGGTTTTTGTCTAATTGAAAAATAGGACATTTCTGGGTTAATTGCTGGAAAAGACCAATTATCCAAACACCTCCAATAAAAGAAATGCCACCACCCCATGTTATCTTTCTTCAAAGAAATTATCATCATCTTTAATCTGTATCAGAGTCACCAAAACACTGCATAATTTTTATTATTCAGCTTTGTGAATAACTGGAAAGATTCTTACCCAGCTGCCTTATTTGCCTTTTGAAATTAGGTGGAACAACAGTTGTGATGACAGTGCATTGCCTCAAACCTGTCAGTGTCTGTCTTGGTGGTAAATTATAAGGGCTAAAGCACACAAAGTGATAAGAAAAAGTGGGTAGGTGGCCATCACCTCCTGTTTTCCCATCTTCCCTCTAGGCATTTAATCCAGCCCTAAACAGATAAATTCCTTCCACGACTATTCTTCCTTCTTAGCTTTGCTTCTTGAAGTGTTGCTGTAGGAAGCAGAGGAATTAAGAGTGGAGAACCTGACTGTTGGGGTGAAGGAAAAAACAAGGCTGCCCTGCTCTCATCATGTTTCCTCTTCCTCCTCCCTAGACCCTTTACTGCAGGTAGCCCTCAGGAAGATCAGACAGCATGGAAGAACATTCCTGGCTTTAATCTTTAAGGCAATGTATAAGTGTTTGTAGGTTCCTTTAAATACTTGTTTTTCATGCAACCCCATTGCAAAATAATGATATGGGGTGTTTGTGTCCTTTTGCCAGTTAATAGTGCCTACCTCAGTTCATGATCAGGTCATACACTCTACATGTAAAATAGCAAGTCTTACAAGACATAAGAAGAATCAGTAGGTCTTTTGGAGAACTGTGCTTATATTTGTTTGATTTGAAAACTAGGAAGTTCTTAATACTGAATAAACACTTATTTTCATGCTCAGGACAGAGTTTTTTAATAACTATTTTCTGAATCAATAGCAAATTCACAACAAGAATGGAACATAGAAAAAGATATTAACATTACCCAAAATAATGTAAACTGCCTTCGACTAATCTCCCCATATATATATGTTATTTTGTGACAGAATTAAATATTCATTAATTTTAAAATGAAATAATAAACAAAATCAGCAAGCAGAATTGGTGACCATCTTCTCTTTTTCCATTCCTCTTGACTTTGTTCTTGGCAAATTTCACATCTGTGATTATATATTCCTGCATTCCCAAGATATAAAGCTCTCTGCTGAATCTCAATAACAAGGAGAATTTCAGTCGGTTTATGCTTTAATGATCTGACCTTTTCTCTGTCAACTTCTTTACTTACAAACAGTTCTGTGTCTTTAATTCAACCTGTAGTTGACTGGGAAACAAAACTGAGTATGCCCCTCTACTTGTGGCCTGTAGTTTTGGTTGCAGAATAATAGTTTGGAAGACTAAAGTGAGCATTTTTTTCTTTCTTTAGGAGCTCACAGACTCAGGCATGAAATTTTGTAGGCACTTTTTGCTATCTTGAAATGTTGTTTGCCTCTGCAGTGTCAGATATTAATCAGGTCAAATGGAGGCAACCAGCTGCTAACACTTCAACTTCTGTTGTTTCTACACGGAGATAAAATGCAGTCGGTAAAATGCCAGCTCATCAGTCCTAGGCTTTTTCCAGTTCCATGGTTGAATTTCTTGAGGGTGATCTTGAAATATTTTTACGAATATAATGCTGTATAATCATGTGAGAGAAACTACTTGTCATGGAAACAAGGCTGTGGGCTTAAGGAGCAAGGAAAGTCCCTGTCAAACCACCTGGCAGCTTGCCTGTCAGCCTGAGCCTTACTTTGAGTAGTAATAATTTTCATCTAGGTCTTCTTTCCCCCACATTGTGTCTTTAGCAATCCCCAGGGAGTACGTTCATTTTAGCTAGTCTTAATCTACCTACCCCTAGCACTTTGTGTGAGCATACATTATTTTCTATCAGTTTTCCTGGTCATTGAAAACGTGTAGGTGTTGGGTTTGGTTTTGTTTTTTATTTTTTAATTGTAACTATATGGTAGAGACTGAACTGGTACATACAACTCTTCTTTTGAAGTCTAACAAAATTTCATTACCTGAAGACTATCCAAAGCTCAGAAAGTGTATCTCCTTTTATTAGGAAGTTTATTCTCGTTCTGTATCCAGTGTGTCCTATAAAACATCTTGATTTTTCTTTCCCTTCTTCTCCTTTCAGGCTTTTGGTTGTGCTGAAGAAGTTCTTTTTGGTGTTTTTTTTTTTGTGTGTGTTTTTTTGTTTGTTTGTTTTGTTTTGCTTTTTTTAAGGTAACAGGAAGTTGGCTTAGAAGGTATTTAGACAGATAAATACTTGCATAAACTAACTACAACTTTGGAAGTCTTTTGTAGCTGCATCTATGCTTCTCCTCCTCCAGATTTCCCTCTGGAAGAGCCTATCTCTGCTTATGGTTTGGGAGGATGTTTGTGGACCTTCTCATTGCCTGGCAAGTTCTGGGCTCTCTGGGGGTGCCTGCAGTGGCAACGTGGGCTTCTCTATCATCACTCAGTGAAGAGAGCTGGTACTGAGGATATTTTGTTTCAGCAGTTTGGAAATGACTTCTCTGCTCACTTGCTGCACCTGTTAGCAATTAGCATTGTCTGCAAATAATGTGTTGGTTACTCATTAAAGGCCAGGTTCTTGAAGTTATTTAAATGACCGGCTTCTGTGTGTTTCAGCATGGAAAATTTGAATCGATTTTGTGGAAGATAAAAGAATTTTCAAACTTCAAAACATCTACCTCCAGTTTGCACTCAGCTTCATTTCCTTGATAGCCATCTGCTGTGCTACTGTACAGTCTTACATCTATAAAATGGATAAGGTGGTTAAAGTGTATTTGAAGATTGATTGCTTCTGAGTAATTTCCATCAAGAAGACAGTGTTTAAGAGATTTCTTTTTCTTTTTTTTTTTTGTTTGTTTTTGTTTTGTTTTTGTTTTTGTTTTTTTTTTTTTTTTCCAAGAACGTGGTATGAAGGTGCGCAAATAAAAATAATACTTGCTTTTGTGTTTTTACTGTGTATTTTTACTGGCAACTCTTACTGTTCTGTATCCTGCTTTATTGACCTTCATCATTAGAAATGTTTATCTACTTTTCCTGAATTTAGTTTCTACCAAGATGTGATTGTAGCAAAGAAGTAGTAAATTATTTAAATGCCCCTGATTACCTGCAAAGATTGTTGTTCAAATTGTACAAAGGATCAATATGAGCAACAGTTAATGCCCTTCAATGACACCATTTTTATGTGCCAGTTTTGATGCCACTAGTCTGTATAGCTATCCACCTGAAATTTCAAAGTTGCTCAGTACCTCTTCATTTATCAAGTACATAATTATATTTTTATTACTCAAAGAAGTCTAAATATACTCTATACTTCTTTCTTCTGATAGAATTAAAATTGCAGATTTAGAAGTTTGAGGGTTCTTTTAGTAGGCTGAAATCTTTTGTAACTTGACAGGACAATGTAAAAAAAATGCTACCTACAAAGGAATAAGGTAGATAACTAACATTATTCTGAGTGTGTCAGTATTGGTACAGCCTACACTTCATTTCATTTGTTAAGCATCTGTTTGTCTTGGTCATATGATTTAGAATAAATCTATCTAGAAAATATGCTGCCCCTTCTGATTTCGGTGAAGTATAAACTTAGACATAGGAGATCTTCTTGTGAATACATTTACTGGGTGAGACTGAACCCCAACTATTGAACTAGTTTTTGCGTGTCACAAGAGTGTACTCAAAAAGAAATGGAAAAACTTGTATATTTGTAGGATTCAAATATACAGAATTGTCAGATATTTTAACTGAAAAAATAAATTTGTTTGTTTTCAAGTTATAATTATTAGAAAATATTTTTGAGTGCAACTATGTAGACTTAGGAAGTGATTTGAAATCGTAGATGCCTTTGAAGGTTAAGGAGCAATGCCTCTTAAAGTAATCTGAAGACCATTAAGAGTATTTTGTGTAAGTAAAATGTATGTTCTATGTAATTACATAGATAATTTGATATGAAAAGGGATCAAAGGTCTAATTCTAACCTTAGCAACCTTCATAACATTTCTGATTGTGGAAGATATCAGAGCTGTTTCCCCAATGAACATGAAAAATAAACAAATGATATTGGTAAACAGTAATACAATAAACTGAAGAGGCTGGAAAGCATGTCATGTTAATGCTCTGACTTTTACTTCATTTTGCTTCACAGTTCTGGAAAGTGCAGGGCAGGTTTAAAAACTTTATTCCTGAGGGATATTTTCTGACCAATAGAAAAACAACAACAGCTAGAATGAATGTATGCCTGTTTACATTTTGTGTTGTGTAGGAGTTGTATGAAAGTTTTGTATTCTCTCAGCCTTTTTCCTAGCTAGTGAAGAAAGAAAAATGCCTATTTACTGAGATTCTTTCTATTCTGTGTTTTAAGTATCATTAACCTCTCAAACTTCTATCATTCCTTTCTTGTAAACTGTTTCCAATAGAAGGCCAAATAAAGAACCAGCACAGCATTTTGCCAATAAGGTATACATTACATAATATGCTCAAAACCATAGCTTCTTTTCCAAGTCAAAGATGCTGGCCTTCAGTCAACTATATCGCTGCTGTTGAGAGACATCACCAGAAAACTGATAACAAAACTGACTTCCATTAAATATATTTGCTCAGCAGATGTGTATCTCTGAAAATGAAGTTATATTTATACTTTTCACAGAAATCTATCAAAATAATCTTTGATTTGCTTTAGTCCTGCAAATTGAGCTGATCTCAATTGCCTCTGTCAGACATTTATTTACATTCTCACAGGGAAATGCATTGCACATTTAGAAAGCCACTGGAATGCGTTATAAAAAAGAAAATAAAATTGTTGCTTAGGAAAAGACTCATCTATCATCGACATGGATGACATTTCATTTAAGTGTGATGAATGCATATTTGTATAAGAAATGAGACATCCCAATGCTATTTCACATCTTTGCAATTACCTCTTGTTGAAGACAAATGTCATTTTTGCCAGAGTGCTTTAAAATGCCATGGGTTCTTGATGCCCTAGTAATCCCCAAGACAACCTGCTGATCTGTTTACACATTGCAGAATTGATCCTGGAAACAGCAGGAAGTCCTAAAAACCACATGGAGGCCTAGTGACCACTGTAGCAGGATCCAAATTTCCGCATACTTTGCCTTATTGGTGTGCCTTCAGCACTTTGTTGGATTTTATATGCTGATGAAGTTGAGTGCCTTTGGCATTACTTTGCCTTCTACGTGGCCATAGTGACAGCTCCAGTATTAAATGTCTGCTAATATATATGCTTGTTTAACAGTGTAGCATGAGCTTTCCCATCAGCTCTTCATCAACTCCTCTAAAAGAAAGTTACAGCGCAGCAGGCCACTCTTGCTCTCTTTGCGGTAAAGAAAGTTAAGAGGAGAAGTAGAGCTCAAAACATCAAAATTTGTGATGCCGAACAAAAAAGATGTGGAAATACCAGATTGTTTTCTGCTTGGAAATCTGAGTGAAGTTAGTTGTACCAGATCTCTCAATTATCCTGCTCAAAAAGAAAATAAATAAATAAATTAAAAGAGACAGGCAAGCTATTCTCAGATCTTTTTTTTTTTTTTTTTTTTGCTGTTGTTGTTTGTACTGAGCTGGGCTCTTAAAATACCATCTTATGTGCTTGTTTATAAATGTATGTTAAATTAAGCTTAATGTATTACTTTGCTTATTAAAAGCAGTAATGCACTGAACAACTCTAAAGTGCAAATGTTCACTTCTGAAGGCCTCTCTCATTAATCTGCTTGCCTTCGTATTTATAATAACCATGTCTTGTTATTTTTAATGAAGTGAAGCTATAAGGAATGATGTCAGAGTCTATAACAGAATAATCTGTTTTGGAGCTAATAATACATCAAATTGTAACATGATATGAAAATACAGAAAACTTATAAATGTGTAAAAGTAATTTGCTTAAGAGCAGCAACATGTTTTCAGTACTCTCAAATGTATTGAAAACTATTTACAGAAGATCAAACTAGATCACATACAAGGTAAAGTCTGAGCCTTTTATTGTAAAATTCATTTAACACATATAGCTTCACCTGTGGGGGTTGGTGATTTTCAGTGTAACAGAATTTTGATTTTGCAACATTCAGAGAAGTGACTGTACACAGTTATTTGGTCAGTAGGGATCCAAAACAGGAATACTTTAAAAGGATGGTCAAGTCTATACTTTTGAAAACATATATTGAAAACCTGTTAGTAATAATCAAGTTCATCAAATATATTAGAACCTGATCTGAAGGGTTATTTTGCATTTCACTTCAACGTCATTTGGAATATTAAATTTGATCTGTACTGCAAACAGTCCCACTTATGGCCAGGTAACAGTTCAGTCTGCGTACAACAGATCAATGGTGCAGTGCATCTTGTGCAAAATTGAGAGGAATTTCTGTAAGTGTATGTGCATGTACATAAATTTGTGTTTGGTAACTTAACTGGTACTAGGTGAAATTTAACAAACAAACTAAAAAAAAAACAAAAAACAAAAAAACAAAACCAAACAACTAGAAAGAACAAATCCCCCTGTGGTTTGTGTCAGTTGCTGTACATGCCAAGTAGAATAAATTCCTTTGTGTAACTGTCAGTGAATAACATGATAATCTCTCAGCATTCTAATTTGTCTTCTCAGGGGGGGAAATGTTAGAGTTAAAGAAAAAACTAAAACAAATAGTAGTCAATTCAAAAATGTGTTTCTTTTCCAGTTGGCATTTTAAGTAGAAAAGTTGTGATTTGTGGCATTTGGCTGGAGTAGAAGGGGAATTTCTTTTGGAAGGGCAGAGGAAATGCTTCTCCACATAACAGCAAAAGCACCAGCAAAACTGCCCTTCAGTGGCCCTACCACTTGCTCTGACCTTTTCATATGCCTCCCCTAAAGCATGGGCATTATGACAGATCCTCAGCTCCTCCAGTTCTCTGGTCCGTCTTAAACCCTGAAAGTACTTGCACACCTGTCTGAATCTAGAGAGAAGCCTTGTGCAAAGTATTCAATGTGCATGTAGAAAATGGCTTCTTCAGTTCATGCTGCCCAGCCTTCCTCTGAGCAGCTGATGAAGCTGCTTTAACTGCTGGAAAATAGGTATGCATAGTTTGCTGCCACCTGCTTGGTTGTTTTTCCCTTGCTGTGCTCTTTAGCCATCCCTCAGCGTAGTCTGTTGTTAAAATTAGTTGTCTGTTCAGCCACATCACCACCGTATTTGTTTATACTAAATAGTTTGAACTCCGGCTTCTTCTAATTTCACTACAATTCATGTTGTTTCCATTAAATGTGGCAACCTGTTTCCTTTTCAGTGGGAATAAAATGGCAGAAAGCAACTCTGTCTTTTTTTTCAAATGGCTTGTAATTGACCAGGATCTTTCCAAGTGGGTCAACTTCTAGGAAGCTGAACCTTCAACATCGACATGTGAGACCATTTCTACTTTCTTTCTGTTTTGCATTGTGGAGGCCTGCTCCTTCAAAATTACTCTTATCCCATGTTCCAAGTACTTGATCAGATCAGTGCCAAAGTCATGGCTGGCTCCACTATAGGCCTAGTCTGTGTACTTCCTGGAGAGCAAGAACCATGGATGATTCCTCCAAAGTTTTTTAGATTGTAGAAGATGCTGACAAAGGTTTGGGGAAAATGATGGATGACATGGGCTCATAAGTCCGAGGGCGTAACATAGCTTAGTACCTGTTCTTTGATAATTATGGGTTTTTTAAATTACATGCCACCAGGGAAGTTTCATATAGCTGCTGTATTCTTTTTAAACTTGTGTTGTATGTCTGAAATTGTATGTAAAATATGATAAGCAGATTGTATCAATGGTATTTCTAAACATAGGATTTCTGGTTTCCTTTCCCTACTTTGATGTCAGGGTTTTGACAACTGCCCTTGTGTGCCTATGTGCTGCAGTTGGGAGCCCAGCTTATGTGCCATATTCTATCTTAAAAGCTATATTATCTTTCATTTGACTTTTTCTATTTGTTTTTAAATTTTACCCTCAAAGGGTTTCATGCTGGTTTTCTTTTTTACTTTTTTGTACTAATAGAAATAAGGCCACCCAGATTCAGTTCTTAGGGTTTTGATTTTTTGGTGGTTTTTCTTTTGTTTCTGTAGTTTTCCAGCTTCCCTCATGTTAATAAAGTTTGTATAGACATTCTACACCTTACAGAGATTACACTCTAGTCTGATATTACAGTGCATAATCATTTGTAACCAGAATTGCTGGAGATGATGTAGAGAGCAAGATTGAATGCAACTGCTAAAAGTAGAAAGTATAGAAGTAGAGCCTGATTTAGAGCTTGCTCTTGGGTCTTAAAACATAAAACTAATGGTGCTAGGATAGTAACATAGAGACAACTGTATGTTATCTGAGGCTGGCATGATAGAAGTCTAAATTGCATTCTCACTGTTCAGTAGCTTTCACATGTAACAAATACTGCTACACATAAGCAGAACACAAGGAGAAATAAAACCAGCTCTGTCTGTCAGAAGTGAATTCACACATGCATCTGAAGAGGATAGGCAGCATATTTGTGCAGTTCTGTTCTTGATGGTTTCCTTTTTGGAAACAGCGCAGTCTTGCTACAGATTTTAAGATCAAAAGAGTTGTTTTGTTTCAAAATAAATTGAGTCAGTGGACTTATATTTTCTTATTTTTGTTCTACCTTTTTTTCCATGTCAATAAAATAGAGTTATAAGTCTTTAAAATCATAATCAAATACTGCTGTGCATAATACACTGTTACAAGGATGCAGATGTAGTTTATTTCCTTTTGTGTATCATCTTGAAAAAGATTGTCTTAACCTTTTGATGAAAAAATATTTTTTAACATTAGTCTGAAAGACTTCTGTGCACATATTAGGACAGAAAAAGAAAATTTCTGATTGAAATTTTAAAACCACCTTTTTTTTTTTTCCCAGCTCTTAGCAAGTTACTTGTTTTCATAAATTTTAGCACTACTACACAATAAAAAAATAATTGGGAAATTGTGTTTGGACATGCTTATGAAAAGCCAAGATATTGGTGGTATAAAAGAACCACATTCAAGCTATGTTTTCATAGCTATCCTTGGGGAAAGCTGAAATGGCTTATTCTAGCAAATTTCTGAAGTAGGAGCCATCACATTGAGGCAGGGAAGTTGAATTGGAACTCTGAAGCTAAGAAAATTTCACTCCAGGCTTCTACTTTCTACCTGTATGGCATAGAGATTTCAGTTTCCTAGTCTCCTACACAAAATCTTCATTCATAAGTTTCAACTCAGCTGATAAGAACGTGTAGTATATATGACTGAATCAGTTTATAGATAAATAAATAACTAGGGTAAGTGAAGAAGTCAAAGTACTTGGGATAGATGGGCTCATTGGCTTTTACTTGGAAAGGCTAGGATGGGGGAAAAGAAGAAAATAATTCCTGTTGAAGATGCCAAGGAAGAGAAAGTTAATGGGAATAAGTATGATTATGATTTGTGGTGTGAACGATGAAGAGAAATACTCTTGCTGTCTGTGGTTGAAGAGGTCAGATATGATTTTTACTTCTGCTGATGGCTATAAGGCCTTAATTGCTAGCTTTCTCTAACACCACCTCTGTATTTAATTTACAGAATTCGAAATTTAGCACTGACTTTAGTGGTGCTAGCATTGAATTGCAATAATATGCTTGAAGTTTTCATTTAATAATCTAATTCTCAAAAGTATTATCTTTTTTTTTAATATGTTATTTATATATTGGCCTTTCCATTCCCTCGCACTGTTTGTGATTTAGTTAATTTTAAATTATTTTTTTAAAAGTCTTTAAAGTTAGAGGTTAGCACTGCTTCATAGAGAAATGTCCATATACCATATTCAAGATCCTGCAGGTGAACACTACAGAAGACAGAAGCATTTAATTTGCCTATGAAGACAGTGTTGTTTTAATTGAAGAAAATTTATTATTGAAAATGGCATTCAGCTTTTTGGTGATAAATTGATAAATAGGCTCATTGCAGACAGACAACACATTTTCCAAAGACAAAGGAATTGATGGACTTGGTCATATTGGGATAATGGTTAGATTTGATGATTGTCATGGGTTCAGCAGCAGCAGTCATTTTTCTCCTTTAAGTGGTAGCTGGTGCAGCGCTGTGTTTTGGATTTTCGGCTTGGGAACAGTGCTGATAGCAAAAGTGTTTATAGTTACAGCTTAGAATGTTTAGGCTGGCCAAGGACTTTCTGAATCTCATGATCTGCCAGGGAGGAGGGGAGCCGGGAAGAAGCCAGGCGGAAGGAGAGACAGGGCACCTGACCCAAACTGGCCAAAGAGTATTCCATACCACAGCACATCATGTCCAGGATGTGGAAACTGAGAGCAGAGACCCAGAAGAGATGGTGGTGCAGGGGGGTGTGCACGGCATGGCCGGGATTTGGTATGAGGTGATGGGGTGCACTGTGTAGTTGAGCTTGGTATCAGGTGATGGGGGGGCACTGAATCGTGTGGCTAGGTATCAGGTGAAGATCTGCTGTATTCTCTTTCTTGCATTTTCTCTTGTATTATTACTGGTGGCAGCAGTAGTGATTTATGTTATACCTGAGTTACTAAACTGTTCTTATCTCAACCTGCGGGAGTTGCATTCTTTTGATTCTCCTTCCCATCTCCCCGGGACTGGGAAAGAAAGAGGGGGAAGTGAGTGAGAGAGCGATTGTGTGAGTTTGAGAGCCTTAAACCATGAAAATGATCTTAAAGATCCTAGTTGATTCTATGTTTTGATAATAAAATACTGAAAGGTGTAACAGGCAAAGGGATTGTGAGGTTACCAAGACACTGGGTTTCTAACTTGAGTGATCTTAGGGTGAAGAATAATGATCTTCTGGAATAAATTGAGTTAAGCCAAAATCAGAAACTACTCATGATGTTCATTTATGAAGAAGTTTCAGCATCAAGTTTTTTACAGCTGAGTCATGTTACCTGCCTGGACAGTAGAATTGTTACTATTTACTCTTACCAATAGCTATAGTTACTGGTAAATAGAGAGCCTGAGAGGGTAACAAGGAATTATGTTTCAAATAGTCTGTTACCTTTGTCCTTAACTATGCTTGGATTTTTTTATTATTATTATATTTTATTATTATTATTTTTTAAAAATCTTTCCAATGTTATTTCAGTCTGCTCAGTATAGTGGTGGAAGTACTGATATGGAAAGGTGCCTGTAA
The DNA here is from genome assembly GCA_032466535.1 of Forpus xanthops. NCBI lineage: Eukaryota > Metazoa > Chordata > Aves > Psittaciformes > Psittacidae > Forpus > Forpus xanthops. The sequence continues at coordinate 53,669 of JASSUY010011856.1, forward strand.
ATAGCTTCAGGTGCCCTCTGAAGCTGTTTACAGGCACTTCAGTCTCAGTAGCTGCTTCTGTACACTTCTATAACGGATACGTTCTAACAGGTGACACAAACAATGACTGTCCCAGGAGAAGAAAAAAATTACATTATTGTAATAGTATATCTGTATAGTATTTTTGATCCTGTAATTGCCTACTAATGTGAGCTATAATTATTTAACCCACCCCCAGTTTACAGTTTGACAATACTGCTATGTAAGCATAGAGTTACAACAGTGGATAATTTCAAGCTTCAAAGCTGCCGCTGTAGCTGTGTCCAGAAGTCCATTCTGAACTCTGTGGTTTTCAGTTACTACATAAAAAGATCATGTTTCCAACCCTATTGTTCTGCTTTCCACTAGCTTTTCCAGCATCTGATTTATTATAGTAAAGAGTGAAATAAGAACCAGCAAGTCAAAGTGTGTGTGTTTTGATGAGGGAATGAAATGAGAGGAAATCCTTTTACAAATCCTTTTAGTAGAGTGCTTTCATGGTGGCTGCTTTGCTGGAGTTTATTAGTTCACCTGCCCTGAAAGGAGTCCTTAAAGTGCTTTGACAAATGGATTGAGAGACTGCCTAGTAAGTTCCTCTGCTTCATGTAAGCACTTACTTGTTCTATGCAGATGACTTCCAACTTCTTATGTCAAGATGCCTTTGCAAATCACACCAGAGACCCCTATGCCTTCCAAAGCCATAGCATGGCTTGGAAGGGTTAAAGCAATGCAAGCTGAAGAAAGATGTTGACAGAAAAATTTTTAATGGGATTTCAACAGCTTAGTTTTCTATATATGTGTTGAAGAAAGAGATATCTCTCTCAGCAGTTTTTCACACTTGTGGCAGCATGCACTTCTTGGACCTGGAGTTAAAAGACCAGTTCTCTCTTCTGCAAAGTACTAGGGTCCTAATTTATGAGACTTATGAATCTCCTCATAAGTCTTGTTTCCCTGCATTACTTCAGTTCCTTAAGTGATACTTCAGACTTCTGAGTTTGGCTTGTCCCAACACCACATCTGCCTTGAAAGAGAAGTTTGAGTTTGACATAGGGACTTGAATTATTCACGGTCTCTGTTGAAAAGATGATTTGTTTAATCTCTCCCAGTATTTAGAGAAAATATGCAAGTTGTGAGTGTTTCTGATGCATGAATAAAGTGGGAAAATAATGTTAAAAAACATCACATATGTAATAATCAATTTAATTTCATCCTGAATATACTTTTAAAAGCATTTAGTCTTGTATGCAGCTCTGAGATAGGCAAGCCCGATACCTGTACAGAGGGAAGAAGGGCGAAGCTAGCATGAAGTTGTCACTTCCAAGGCTCTATCTGAGGAGCAGGAAATTAGAGAGTTTCAATGCCCTTCGTGTTTATAAAGAGCTGTTTAGTTTTATGCAAGATCCGGCAGGATGAAATTCAGGGCAGCACCCACAAGTGGAGGACATCTTGGCAGTACATAAGCTTCCAGAGCATGCTTTAAGTCTAATGCAAGATACCTGCCTCTGTGCTGGGATAACTGGGTATAACTAACTTTGTTGTGATCTAGTAACACCTGTCTGATTCTTCTTTTTCGGAACAGCTTTTTAGGGACCTAACAGGTCGCATTTATTTGGTTTTAATAAATTCTGGAAATGTTTTCTTCTCTGAGAAAAATATTCCCATGCATACATATTTGTGTATATGTATTAAAACGGGGGATAGTACTACTATAACTTATATGTGAATTTCTTTATAGATACCTTTATCTTACAATTTCTTCTGAAGTGTTTACTTTCAAAGCTGGTCTCCGCATTTTAAGGTTGACCTATTTAATTATATCCAAAATGAACAGAACTTTGTCAGAGATGGTGATGGACTTCTTTTTCTAGCAGAAAGAAGTTTTACAGAGGATTTTCATTTTAAACATCTCTTGCAAAATCTTTTTGTACTTTGTGTTCCAGTTTCATGTGATGTATTCTGCTCTTTTACAGCAAGGCTTCATTCTGAAGTCAAAGTGAAGAGAGAGCACATAGAAAGTTCACTACAAGTTTTGCTTTTTTTGTAATTGAGAAAGCTTTGGTGTCATTTTCTTATTTATGCAAAGGGATGGGGTGGCAGGTGGGAGTCTTTCTCTTTCTGCTTCCTACTAAAAGGATAGCTTGTACTCTCTCTGGCCTCTAGTTATTTCTGTTTCAATTTTTTTGGAACTGCATCTTTTTCTACTGATACAGGAGAATAATTTTTGATCCTACTTGGAAAGTATAGGTCTCTCTTAATCAGTTATATTTTCCTGAATCTTCTAGCTAAGGAAAAGAGTCTTCTCGTAGGTCTGGCATTACTTCTGTTTGTTTTGTACCTTAACCCTTAAACTGTGGATAAAATCTGCTAGTGCACTAAGGTTCTTTGTTTCCAAAAATGTTGGTGTCACCTCTTAAAATTCCTAATGGAAAGAAATTAAGATTGGTAAATTTTTTTTAGAAGCTCTATTTTTACCTGCTGGGAAAGTTGCAGTGCTTCAAATGGTATAAGCAATAAATGAAATCCCAGGTGACCTACAGATTAACAATGAACTTTGACCATGGAAACCCATAAAGTCTTAATCAGTGACTCCATACAGGGATAATTTGTAGCCCAGTGCAGTTAGAGGAAACTGAGGGCCATTTTAGTCTCATGTATGTTTGGAGGTTTATATGAAATGAGGTGGCTCTTTCGGGCTAAACTTGGCTTGACAGATGCCCGTATTTTCATAATTCTCTTACTGGCTGTCGTGGTTTGAGGCCCCCCTCAAACCGTTCTGTG
>JASSUY010011857.1:0-39430 GCA_032466535.1 Forpus xanthops
AGGATCACCTCCCTCGACCTGCTGGTCATGCTCCTTTTGATGCAGCCCAGGATATGGTTGGCTTTCTGGGCTGCAAGAGCACACTACCAGCCATACTTCACCTGCCTTGAGATGTATCCTTAAAGCAGTTGCCAATATGCCCCATTCTTGGAATGGTACTGCCTGATTTTGACAGCCATAAGAGTTCTCACCATGAAGGAAGAGAGGGCTTCTTAGCACTTTTATCTGGGAGACAAAGCTGTCTTCAAGAATGACTTGTAAATCTATATTGCACAAGACACGAATGACCAGTTGCCTTTCCACTACTTACAGAGGCAGGAGGGAAGATCCTGGCCTAGAGAATCAAACATCAACAGCAAAACCCATTTAGAGAGGGAATTTCCTTTTTGTTTTTCACTTTCTCTCCATACTTTTTTCTTAATAAAACATCAGACAATGAAAGCACAATAACTACAGAAACAAGTTAATAATACTCCTCCCTTCTAGAAAATTATGTTCTTACAGCAATTTTGGATTCCCACCTGTCTTTGTGATGATACACTGAATGGCTGGTTTGTGCTGAATCTATCGTGCAAACTATTAAAAAGACTATAAATCCAAATCACATCTTAAAATATGCATTTACTCCAGGAACTTCTTCAAGATTAAGGGGAAGAAAAATCTCTTCTTCGTTCTTTTAATCTATCTCAAAGTCTTTACTGGCATGCATTTTCTTTTCCCCACTGACAGGTAATTTTGATAGGTTCTCTTTTCTACCAGCTTTCAATATTTCATGACAGTTGTCAAACCAGCATTGACACAGCGATAGGATTTGATATGACCACCAACACTTAAAAGTAAACTTTCTTTTGGAATTGATAGCTGCTGCTATCATTTTAAACAGATATGCAGTCCTGATATATTATACCTTCTATGTCTAGGAGCAGAACATCATGCTAGGTCACTGAAACCTTTGTTCCGTTTTTGGACTTTTCCCCAAGGAAGCAACTGTCCTTTTTATTCTTTCCTATGTATTTACTTATGTATTTCCACAGTGCTACTATAGTAATAGAGATCATAGAACATCTTGGGTTGGAAGGGAGCTTGAAGATCAGCTAGCACAAGCCCCCAGCCATGGTCAGGTATTACAGCATGACACTGAGGTCACAAAGGAAGATTTGCACAGTAGCTGAGCCTCAGGGCAGACAAGGTAGAAGCCATCTGTGAAGTGCAGTGTCTTATAGCTCCTGGCCCTCATGGTCTGATGTCCTCATGCTACATAAGATCTGGGAATTCCCAATTGCAAAACACTGCAGACCCTGCCTGAGAGGCCAGATCACCCAGTACTGGTCAAGTTTCCATTGCCTTGTTTGAAGTTCCTTTTCAGACAGAAAACCACATTCTGGCACTCACCCATAGGAAGTTTGCTTACACCCCTACATAGACTCATTTTATAAACAAAAACATGGTATTTAAGAGAGATGCATCTGCACAAAGCCAAAAGGAAAGTCTGTGACGGAAGAGAGAACCAAAACAAAGACCTTCAAGACATCCTTTAGGGACAAAGGTAAGACATGGGATCTTCAAGGACAGGGCAGTCTTGAGACATCCCTCTTACAACTGCTATAGCAGCAGAATGCTGTGAGCACTTCCTTGGTGAGCCTGTTCCAGTGACCCACCACTCTCAGTGAAGAACCTTTTCCTCATGTCCCATCTGAACCTCCCCTGTCACAGCTTCATTCTTTTTCCTCGTGCTCCATCCCTGCTCACCAGAGAGAGGAGAACAACACCTCCCTCTCATGCCCCTGCGAGGAAGATGCAGACTGCAATGGGGTCACCGTTCAGCCTTCTCTTCCCCAAGCTCAACAATCCAAGTGACCTCAACTGATCCACCTGTGTCCTGCCCTCAAGACCTTTCACTGTCTTGGTGACCTTCCTCTGGACATCCTCTAATAGTCTGATGTCCTTATCGTGAATCACCCAAACTGCACATAATACTTGAAGTGCAGTGTCTATCCTGTACTATGGAATACATTTTCTGCAGTCACACCATGGGAGATGAATATTCCTAGTGGTAACAGTTAGGATCATTTGATGCACTGTCTGACACTCTGACACTACAGCTCTGTATTGTCCATACCAGCAGACAAACACCTTTTATACATCTGATTCAAAGTGTTAACATTTTAAACCATCACCCTGAGATCTAATTTTCCCCTTACACTCAGTTGATATAAAGAGCAAATTCTTTCATTTTCTTCCACTAAACCTATATATATCAGGGTGTACTAAAGGGTCACCAACAAATAGCTCTTGCCACCTTTGCATAGGTCTTAAAATACTTTGCTCATATTTTTTAAGGTGCTCTAGCACATCAGCTCCAACAAACAAGATTTGCAGCCTGGAAAACAGTAGCCTCTGGAGAAAACATTGTCTTTTAAGAAAGTAAAAAGCTGTTTCCAGCAAGCCATTATTACCTTTCTCCTACTGACTACAACATTAGGGAGCTGCCTGAATATTAGCTCTACAGTTACTCATATTCCATTTAAGACTCTTACACAGCAGACTTGACAATAACCATGCTATTACTGCACATCAACACATCTCTACAGGAATGCCTTCTGTTTGGGTACCAGAGCTCCTCCTCTTGTTTAATGCATCCTACCTCAGATAGTTTTCATAAAGTAAGGAAAATGCAGTTATGCCCATTTTATATGCAGAAGGTGAACACAGAAACACTGCAATGACTTACATGCAAAGTCTGTGCACAGATAATGAATCACACTCCAGAATCTAAACTACAGCACTACCGTAATTTCCTTCCCTCTTCCATTAAACTACATTTGCTTAAGCCACTGTAGCAGCAGATCCCCTATGCACAAGAGTAGCATTGCATTAAAGGCTTCCCCTCTTTGCTAGTCACAGACTAATAGAGAAAGGCGAATGGCAGGCAGCTTATCACTGGACTCGAACAAGTAGGAATCACTTGAGTTACCTTGAGCAATCTGTACTATAGACGTCTGCTATGCCTGATCATGACAGTGCCATTTTGAGATATCCTGGATATCCCCTCTGGCTTCTCGCAGCTGGTCTTGAAGGCTGTCAGCCCAATGAACGCACTGTTTCATTTCAGATATCCTTCAGACGCCTGAAGCCATCTCAGGTGGCACTACAAGCCTGTTTATAAACAACTGAATCAAGCTCTGTCTTGAATCCAGACAGCTTCATCGAGTTCAGTTGGTGCAGAGTCATACAAGGAAACAATGACCGTCTCACATTTGGCTAGTCTTCTCTTTTAAAGCCATATTCACTGCCCTCTCTGCATGGTCAGCAATTTTGTACTACAGTAATCTTTTAATGATCCTCCTTCCATTGGTGTATAAAAGGGTAATCCCCAGCAACCTAAAAACTGAAATCATTTCTATGAATTCATGAGGTGACTGTTTGGAGGAGGCCAGGAGAAGGGGCTCTGGAGTTTATTATTAGAAACTGGAAATTTTCAGCTACCTTACTACTTTTTGCAGTTCTTAAGTTTAAGGCACCTGCTTAGGGAGGCAGTCAGTTGTATGACTTTAAGCTTAAGTACACAATGTGAATCACTTGATTGATGGCCCATTTGATCAGCTGTGCAGTCATGGTCCTTGCTCCGCTGAAAACTTGATTACATGACCATACCACAGCAGATATTACAGCATCCCAGGCTGCCAGGAGGATTCAGGGTCAGTAGCTGTACTGTAATACAGCTGGCACCTTGCCTATCTATCCCCTTCCCACTGCCTTTCACTGTTCATGTAAGAGATCCAGGTCTGGAGTCTTTCTTTTTTTCCTCCATCCTTTTGCTTTTGAATTTAGCAAGGCCTTTAATATGGTCTCCCCGTAGTGTTCTTACAGCCAAATGGATATGCTATGAGCTAGGTAAAGGAATTAAGTGGGCAGAAAATTTGCAGGATGCAAATTTTCAGTGCATCCTGCACTGAAACAGCCCAAAACAGTGATGATCCCTGCTACAAAGTCCAACTGTCAACCAGATACTACTGGCTTTTCTCAGGGATCAGGATGGTTAGGTTATCTATTCAGAATCTAATCACTATATGCCATTCCTATCCTATCCTGTTCACAATACAAATAACTCTCCCTGAAGGACTGGAATTTCTGTTCAGTGACAGATCTCCAACTAGGACTCGACATCACAGCATCTTAAAAATTACAACTTTAAGCTGTATGTCTTGAGCAACAAGGTCTAAAACTTGACGTCCTTCCACTGCTCTCAGTTTCTGTCAGCTTCAGGGCTTCTTTAGGCTTCTTTTGATCTATTTACCAGAGCCATCCAGTGCATTTTGGAGTGTCTCAGCATTTGTTTCATTTTGCTTTTTACTTTTATCTTTATAGCATCAAGGATGTTATTTCCAGGTTTACTCTTGACATATACCCAAACTATTAGAGACATCACTCTATAACACCATTATGTCTTATTCCAGTGTTTTCCTTATTCTGTCTTCTCTGCAGCCTTAAAATTCTCTGCATACCTTCAGCCAACTCATTTATAAGTCAGTTTATCATCAAGTTTTGCTGTTGTTCACCACTGCTATCCATATACCAATGTAATGTGTTCATCAGTCCATATTATGCTGATTTCATGGCTATTACTGCACATACAGTGAAGCAATATTCAGAAAAGGAGAACAGAAATCACTTGATGCAGTAGATTTCGGGGTGGAGATGGTTCAAAGTAGTGTGGGAGCTTAGTTCTCAAGAACAAACACCTGGGAGCAAAAACATAGAGCAAAGGATGCTTTCATATTTTATACAGGAAAAATGAACCATGAAAATGAAAAGTTTGCAAAATACATCACATCCCTCCCTCTTTCCATTTCCCACCAGTGTTTTCTCCCCTCCCTTTGACAGCAAAGATGTTCTCTACTTAAATGGTCCCTGTCTGGTAAAATTACTCCTGAACTGGGTAGAGCTCCTCAGGTTCAACAGGGGACTGGAGTTGTCACTAACATATTCCTTTCTCTGCTCTTCCAACACAGACAAGGACAGACCATACCTACAGACAGCAACAGGATACTTGACCACGAGGCTGTTTTATTGATGGATCTCCCAGTCACTGATGTTTGTTTTGGTGTTTAAGCTTCATATTATGTAAACCAAATATTATATAAACATTGTAATTTCTATACAATTACACAGTATATTATACTCAATTTGTTATGAGTGTCTCAGATACACTGTGTTCTATGTCTACGATGCGTGTTACATGAAATTCACAGCAACTTATATGCAGACACTACAGAAAGTGTTTTTTATGGTTATCTATAAATGTGTTTATGAAGTTAGTTATTACATAACCCCCCCAGCAACAGCTTCTTGAGGAACCCAGTTCTGTCACGGAATGTTAAGGAAGATCTGGAACACTGTACAGAGCTCCTCAGGAGACATCAGTCTTGTGCTTCCTGCCTGCATTTAAACAAGAGTCAGGGGCTCAGAGGGGGCTGCTCTAGGCCTGAGGAGATGTGAAGAGGCAGAGTTCAAACGTCAGCAGCCTTCAACGGTGCCTGAAAAGAGTTGTGGAAGTGCGATTTTGGCGCTAGACACATCAGTCTCACTTAGACCTTTTGCCACTTGTCTGCACGCATTCTCAGATCAAGCCCCCCCAAGCTGGGAAGCTGATGGATAGCTTTATTCCTGAATCTTTCACTGACATACTGTTTCCAGGTTTGGTCCTATGATTTCTTTTCAGGCTGCACTTTCTCAGCCACTCCAATATTACTGAACAGGCATGCTTTGAATCAAAGCTCAGTTAGCAGTTGCTTGATGTCACCAAATGAAGTATCTCCAGAAATAAAGTTCTATTGCTTCATCCCAAGCCTCTCTGTAATCACTGGAATTTATCCCACTTGCTAATGTAGAACAGGGAGGGATGAGTAACAGTAAAACACTTAATATAATAGATTATTGCTCCTTGGGGCAATTTGTCACAAACAGTTGGGAAGGTTGTGATCCACATTCACTCCTGAGAGATCACAGCATGGGAGGGGAAGAGAGGCAGCGATTTCTGGCATGAGGAGCAGGGAAAGGGTGCAAAGAGCAGGATAAGCAATTCTCAGAAGCTCTTTGGAAAAATATAAACAATCTGGTAAGGGGGAGGAGGTGTGGGAGCTGAGCAGAAGCAAATTAAAAGGATAATTAGAAGAGGGGAGAAAAAAAAAGGAGTTGCAGAGTACATTTTAGCTGGTGAAGCCAGGGATTTCAGATGTATTCACAGCAGACAGATGGTAAAAGAAGGGGGGAAAAAAACACCAACCAACAGCACACCCTATAATCAGTTCCTTAGCATGGATATTAGGGGAATTTAGCTAAGGATAGGGAATAAGGACTTGGCAGCCTCAATACACAATTATTTTGCTTCGTATCATTGCAACAGTGAGAGAGGGATCAGAGCAACCAGAGGCAAAAGCCACAGCTCTGGTTTGCTGTGGGGTGTGAGCTGGAGCAGACTAATCCTCACCATCCACCTACACTGGTATTTTAATTGTAGTTTTCTCATTTCCCTTTGTGAGTGGTTGGGACTCCCTTTTTTCCTGAACACAAATGTCTCTGGGTTTAATGCCTGGAAGTTTAATTAATGAACATACAAGTTACAGAATCATAAGTGGTTGGGGTTGGAAAGGATCTTAAAATCATATAACTCTAACTCCTCCGCCGTTGGTAAGGACGTCTCACACTAGACCATGTCACCCAAGGCTCTGTCCTTTTGCCATATCGACACATAGATGTCTATGATGTGCCACATGAAATTCATAGCAATTCATATGCTGTGGAAGAACACTGGAAAAATAAGCCAAATGCCCTACATCCCCATTCTCTGATAACATCAAATAACAAGCTGCAATAAGCAAAGCAGGAAAGAAGAAAAACCATCTCCCCAGCATCCTGAAGAAACTATGTCACCCCAGTGCAACAGGGTAAAGGACCTGGATTTACAAGCAGCTCTGACCACACTACACCCTCACAGCATGGGGCAGAGATCAATGCAGTGAATTTCTTTGGCTCAGCACCACAAATGCCATTGTCTTACTCTGGATGCATAAATGGCCCATACAGACCATCCTGGAGATCTCTATACAGTACAGTCCAGAGCCCTGGATCAACATCTTAACCCTTTGAGGCTAGGTGGGGTGTCACTTTCATAGAATCATGGAATGGTTTAGGTTGGAAAGGACCTTAAGATTATCCAGGTCCAACCCCCTGCCATGGGCAGGGACACCTCATACAATGTGGGTTCCTTCTCTTTTGTAGTGGCTGAACAGAGATACTTTATAGATTATAATCTTTCTTGAGATATGTACTTGAAGAGACAACTTGGTTTAAACTAGACCTGTCTGGTCTAAAACTGGGCTCAACAAAGATGAAGAGTTCTCCTGCAGGAAGATACCCTGAAAATATGAAACATCTCATTAAAAAATCCAGTTTCCTCCAAAATTACAAGCAGAACTCCCACTGATTCAATTAAGAGAAGAATCACAGTGCTTATAGCCCCCAAACCTGCTAATACATAAGGACATCTGACTCATGAGAACAGTGACCAGAGGCAAGCTGTTCACACACTTTCTTAATGGAATCATGACAATGGAACGGAAAGACAAAACCAAATTGATTTTAAATATAAAAGGATTCTTATGGAAGGCTAAAACTTTTGGCTTATTTTGTGGATTTTAAAAATACTGAATATTTTCACTGACTTGCTAACTCACTGCTTATGATAGAGGCATTATTCAAAGGAGTAAAGGGTTTGGGACTTTCAACATTTCCTTTCAAAGTGAAATGGAAATTAAATAAGAATGAAAGAAAAAACACAAAACCATCACCACAACCTTTGTGATTCCTCAGGGTGGTCTCTCTTACAAAGTTTTGATTTTTACATGTTGCCATATGCACATTATCATAGAATCATAGAATGGTCTGGGCTGGAAAAGATCTTAAGTTCATCCAGTTCCAACCCCCTGCCATGGGCAAGGATGCCTCACACTAGACTATGTCACCAAGGCTCTGTCCAGCCTGGCCTAGAACACTGCCAGGAATGGAGTATTTACCACTTCTTTGGGCAGCCTTTACCAGTGCCTCACCACCCTCACAATAAAGAACTTCTGCCTTCTATCCAACCTGAACTTCCCCTGCTTAAGTTTAAACCCATCACTCCTTGTCCTATCACTACAGCCCCTGATGAAGACCCCTTGTAGCCCTCCCTTTCTATACTGGGAGGCTGGTTGGAATCACACTGTGTTTTGAGTGGACTGGTTTGCTCCTGCTGAGTCACTGAAACCTTTATAAAAAAAAAAACAGGATTTTTCTAAACGTGTATGTCCCACCTGGATGCGAGATCAGGAGGGAATTATCCATCCTAAGCATGGATCTCCCACATTTCCCCTCATTCCATGCTGCTCATGAGCTGTGAGCCTCTGGACATGGTCATGGCTACAAGACCACCAACTCCAGAAGAGGGCTGCAACCTTCCCTGCGCTGGCCAGGGGGCAAGTAGAGACCAGTAGGCTCACCTTGACCATGGTCTTTGCAGACAAAGTCCACACTGTGCAATAGCTTTCCCAGAAAATCTCAGGGGAGCTTCCAGCCTCCCTGCTCCCTCCAGGCCACCAGCACCAGTCATACAATGAGCTGCATCAGACATCCGTTATGGGAAGCTTCCTGCAACAGATCTGATGTATTCTTCCCCTAGCCTCCTCTTCTCCCAGCTCACGGATGCCCCAAATCCCTTTCTGCGCTGCCCAAAAGAGAGAATAAAATGACCTGGAGGACCTGATACAGAAAGAAATGTCAAAATACTGCATTCACTGTGTATTCACTTCCTTTCAGAAGGATTTATGTTGAATAAAAGCCTCCACTTCCCCCCAGCACCAGGCCTGGCTTTGCAACAGCCTATTTCTGTATTTCCATCCTGAAGGGTGTGACTCCTTGATAGATCAGAACTTACATCACTTCATCTCCCACTTAACTGATTTGATGAAGAAAATGGAACTGCTACGGTGGCAATTTAGTGTATTAAACTAAAAAAAGCCAATGCAAAATTTTGATTCACCAAATTTAAAGTCCATTTCCATTACATTTAATAAGTTCAGCCTCTCTTAGTTCATCTGTACTTATCTTTAAGTCTGCATGGCTGGGTGGCATTAGAAATAACATTATTCATAGTAGGGTGCTCTGCATATGAACTTTTCCTTAGCTCTCAGGCTTTGCTCAACTGTAGATCATTTCATAATCACATGAGTGGGTCGGCTTTTCTGCTCTTGTAAAATCAAATCTCAAACCATCAGCCAGAGACCTTTCAGCAAATACAAAGAAGGGTATAATTAATTCAAACAGAGTAATCATTAAAGTCTGAGGCTAGACTCACACATGCTTTTTTATTTCCCTCCAAGCATACACAAATTATGAGATCCAAATCACAGCTCTTGCAAGGACTAGTTCATGCATTTGTGTGGGGAGAAGGGAGGGAACTTGCTACATGAATTCTCACTCTTTCACTGTAAATCCATGCACAAACTATTTGGGTCTTAAGGCCTGAGTCGTGATGTAGTGCACCACGTCAAGGAGAATTAGGCGAGGAAGTAAGCCCAAGGAAAAAGCTCTCTAAGGATTCACATTATCATGATGGGGAGGAGTAAGTTAAAAGGCTGCCTCTGGGTTGGCAGCAGGTGCTTAAGTTCTGAACGATATAACAAGTGATTAGGGATGAGGGAAAGTGAAAGGAAAAGCTTCTATACACTTGCAGCAGCAGCAGCAGAAGCAGCAGCAGCAGCAGCAGCTGGTGCTTCCCTGTGTGTGGAGTCAAGGAGAGGGAGAGAAGCCCTTGGAGTCAGCATGGGAACAGGCACTGCTGGTATTTGCAGCAGACGTTCCTTAGCAACAACCTGGAGCAGATGGAGCTGGATACCACCCCAAGAGACACAGCAGCAGCCCCTCATCCCCTACAGCCTCTGCCCTGCACACAGGGAAGTGACACAGCACAGCAAGGTCTATCAGAGAGCTTTTCTCCAGACAGAAACAAAGGAGATCACCTCTGCTTGTGCCAAATTGGAGCCCAAAGCAACATGAACAATTAAAACTGTTCGATAAGTACCAACAACACTGTTATAATGACATAGTAGTGATAAGTAATTACAGAAGTGCAATACATCCATATTCTTTTATTATGGATGAGTAATAATAAGTAACTTGGATTTCTAGGGATGCTGAGAAATCTTGGAACACACCAAAAATATCTTAAGGTGATCTTGAACCACAGTTGGGGGAGAAAAAAGAGGAGAAAAAAACAGGGAAGATAGCAGGTCTTAATCTGTATTTGAAGTAAAATATAAAGTGATGGATGATCCACAGTTAAAAATGTTATTTGAAAATTAATAGTTCAAAGACACAGAGGAATTTAGGGAAAATTTGCATTGGCAAATGGATGTATCACCAAATTCAAGAAAACAGGAACCTTCCATGGGTTAACTCATTAATCTTGTACATGGAGAATGTGAAGAATCGTCAGTTTAAACATAGCTAACAGCAGAGGTGGAGCCTTCTGCAGAGAGTGTCCATAAGCCTGTAACAGGCACCACTAAGTTACAGAGACAACCCTTTTCTCTTCAAGATCAGGTGTGCAGAACCAAGCACTCTGATCTCCTGCATTTTGTTATAGTATATGCAAATATTATCTTATTATCATTAAAGGAAAATAAATTCTGCCTGCCCACATTTGATTTGGCAACATGCCCTTGAGACTCGGTTGTCATTGTATGCAGAAGCAAGGGGGAATAATAGTGCAAAGGCCATAAAATTTCATGGTCAATAAAGAGTCATAATTGTCTCTAGGGGGAAGGACAAAAGCCTTCTCTTCACAGTTGGTACATAATAAGTGGAGGATTTCTTGCACCTTCTCAGTGGCAGGATGTTGTCTGAAACACACCCACGGCCAAACTAGGATTATATCAACCAGACTTGTGCCCTAAATGCTCCTTTTCTATTAATAGCACCATTGCTGAAAACCTGATAGATTAATTGATTTATCTTGGTTGATTACCTTGATAAATCAGGACCTAGGTGAACATCTTCAAAGACACAGCAACAGCTCTGTAGCCAGCAAAAGCAGATAAACACTTGATTATGCATTCTGGTGAGTCAAGCTCGCCCATATGGAATCTCATCTCCTGTGTCTCCATTTCCCTTCTGCTAATCTAACCTCTTAGCAACATTTTAGCAATTCCTGTGGGTGATACAGGCAGTGAATAGAAATTGGAAAACTACAGATGAGTTTGAATTTACTTCTATTAAAGCCAATGGATGCTTTATCCCATTAACGTCAAGGACACTAGTCTGAGAGATAATGGTGTTTAATATTACTTATTAGGCAATGTCTGGCCAAAAGAATGACTTCTTTCTTTCTGTAGATGCACAGATTAAAAAGAGCATAACCAAAGGCAAGCTGAATTTTCTTATTAGAATTTGCTGATTAGCCAGAACGGTCCAATTTTGAGCAGATGGTTGTTTTTAAGCCTACCAGTTTGCCTATTTCAAACCTTTCAGTCCATTTGATGATCCAACAGCTTACCAGAGTTTCTGATGATTCCAGTTTTGTGACAGATCCCACCAGGGCAAGAAGAGAGCACAGAGCCACTTTGCAGATCCTCAAGAGCCAAAACTCCCTGTCTGATAACTAGTGCAGACCACTGCGCACTCAGGATCTCCCAAGTGTCCTCAGCTCCTGTTCCCCAGCTCCAGTTAGGGCTCAATGCCCCTTCACAGATAATTTTCAGCTGTTACTTTTCCTTTGAGAAGCAATAAAATTAAATTGCAAAGTATCAGATTTTATATGAAAGAATTCCCCACCAAGACTCCTTCATCCAAAACCATTATTCACAGGATGAATTACACTTCTCAGCTAAAAGGGCAGAAACCTTTAGCCAAAAGGTACTAGTCACATACTACTCAAATGTAAGCGCACGTAGTACAGATCTAGCAACACCTTTAAGCTGATTGTGCTGTATTAATGTATACCTCCATCAACTTCCCTACAGTACTGCAAACCAGCACTGTTATCATTTCATAAGATACCATTCCTTAATGTGAAATAAGTTTGATTCAAATTGATGAAGGAGCGTCCACGTAGGAAATTAGCAGTAGTTTCATTATATTGATCAATATTGTGCCTTCACTTAAACAACACCTACAAGTAGTAGAAGCAGACAGGTAAGGTAAAATAAAGCAAGAAAGCAGCAGTAGTAATACTATTATTGTTGTTATTTTAGCACAGGTGTAGCTGCAGTCTTCCTCCAATCACTAGCAGCAATTACAAGTTACTATCTTCTTCCTATCGTCAACTGTTCTCAATGTGGTACTGGCATGGATGGAGGTTAGTGAGCAAGACCCACATAGAATTGTAGAATGGTTTGGGTTAGAAGAACCTTAAGATCATCAAGTTCCAATCCCCTGCCACGGGCAGGGACACCTCACACTAGACAATGTCACCCAAGACTGTCCAACCTGGCTTTGAACACTGCCAGGGATGGAGCATTTACCACTTCTTGGGCAACCTGTTCCAGTGCCTCACCACCCTCACAGTAAAGAACATCATACCTAACCTGAACTTCCCCTGTTACAACATCCCTGCCTCAGCTGCTTCCAGCATGTCCATTTCCCTTTTGTTTCATTAGGTAATTTCAAATAGCTTCTCTCGTACCTTTTCATACCCACAGCAAAAGCTACTCCTGACATTTTCAAAACAAGAATATACAGTTTTATGTTCTTTACCATTTTCTCTTCCATCAGGGCCGATTCTTTTAACTGGCAGGAGAGTCAATGTCATGTTTCATAGAATATACCCTTTTTTATGCAAAGCATTAGCTAGAATGAAATTTCAGCACTGATCCTCATAAAAAGACATTGCAAATTGTCTTTATGGTGAGACAAATCCAGTGTAGCATGAAGAAAAAGATTTCCAGTGCATTTCCCATTCTGATTATGTATCTACTTGGAAATCCAGAGCGATTGTTTAAATCACCCACCTACTGGGTTCAATACTATGGAAATCACAAAGAAGTTTTGCTTTGCAGGGCCTCCTGTACTGTGTCTTGTTGAACAAATCTGAATGTGCCTATGTACAGAGCAGAGAAATTTGATTGTGACACTTCTCTGTGTAGATTGTGTCACTTTTCATCCCAAACTGGCTTTTCCAGGCTTCAGCTCAGCAGGTTGTGTCACCCAACTCCAGAATAACTGTTTTGAAACAGATTGGGTCTTTCTTTACTTCCATAGTAAATCTGTTCTGTTTGGGGGTTTGGGTTTTTCATTAAAGGATTCATAGGATCCTTTTTCTGAAGGATCCACATCTTGTAGTATTTACTATAGTCTTACTCTGCAAGTATACACTTCTATCTTTCACCCATAAAAACAGTAGCATGGGAAACAACTCCTTACTTTACTTTGTGAAGATTCATCCTTATCTAGAAATTCCACTGTTCTGGCTAATCCTTAAAGAGGATATTTCCCTGGTAAAGATGCAGGCACCAAACAGCAAACAAAGTGTTTCTGGTACAACCACTGCCATTGCCACCAAGCATACAGATGATGACCCGTGGGACAGGAAAAATCTTGGTGCAGATTTCTCTGACAAACCCTTTGGCTTCCAGGTTACTTTGCTTTCAATGTGCTTCACGTATTACACAATGTCACAGTCATTACAGGATACACTGAGGTGGAAGCAAACAACTGCAGAAGAAACTTACAGATTTGACTTTGCCTCAGAGGGAGAAGGAATCTGTTCTCAAAACTGCTATTTAAAAAAGGCTTTTCAAGAAAAGTAGAACCCAAGCTGGAAGAGGTCATTCTTGGACACCTTTTCTCTTTTTTTTAGCATTCTGATACTGTATAGTTATTTCATCTCATGTTGGTTTTGATACTGAAAACTCCCATTAAATTAAATTCCCTGTGTTTCATTTAGCACTAAGAATAGCTAAAACCAGCAGTCTTTCGTGGCATTTCTTTTAATATACCTTTATTTTTAATTTTAAAAGTTGTCTAGTGTTAAATATTCAGATGTTCTGGTACACTTATTCCAAGCCTCCCGCACTTCCACAGAACAACTGAAGGAGTGAGATGCAGCTTTCATGCAGTTGCTTTCCATCTTCCCCGTGTCAGCTACGCCTGTCCTTGTTTACCCTTTCTGAAATCCGCATAATGCCACCTTCATGGTACAGGGGTAGATTAGCAGCCACGTCTTAATTCCTCGTGTAACAGTTATCATCTCTTGTGCATGGCAGAGACAAGGACCAATATAAAGTCAGCACACTAAGGTTGGGGGATAAACCATGTTAATCTCTCCAGTCAGCATGTGGTACAGCCTGGAAGAAGACTTCACATAAGCAAGAGCTTCTCAGCTCTGACTTGTCTGGATACCACTGTGGCTATAGATCTATTCTGAGCTCTGTTCTGGACAATTTACACATGTAAGAGCAGTCAACGTTCCATATTCTCCACCTAAACATTAGTACACTCTCGCTCCTTTTCCTTAGAACAGATCCCCATACCTGCGTCCAAGCCTCCCACCATCTAGGACTCAAAGCTATGGTCTCATGAACACACACCTGCAGCCATCACTTCTTCCCCAATACTTTCCCCATCTGTACTTCCACCACCAATACAATGCCCCTGCCTCATCCTTCCTTACCAGTTGTTTCTCACTATTTCTCTCAGATCTTAATGGCCAAGCACATATTAGATAGAAGTGCATGTGCTCCTCCCCCTCAGCTCAGCTATAGCTCTTCGAAGAAATCACCAGGAGCAGCTGCCTTGTTCCTTTGTGTTTGCTTGTGCATTATCACAAGGCTGGAATAAAACTCCAGACTGCAAAGCTGCCTATGTATCTGTCCCTTGACCAGCAGTAGGATTGCTTAAAAAATTAAGCAATGTAATTTCTATTAAGTAGAAGGAAATTACCTTTATTTGTTGCATATCTAAGCAAACTGCATAAAAATAACATGAAGACTATGACAGGAGATAACCAAAGATGGTAAATTTAGGCTGACACGTTGGCCTTAACTTGAACTGTTCAACAAGAAAGTATACAGTAAAACCACAGATTCAGTCCTAAATCAGATTCTCTTGGGATGAATCATTGTGCTATGTGCTTAATATATTTTCAGGTACTTCCTGAGCTGTCACATGAGACAGGAACACTGGGAAAGCAGGAATGCTGAAAGACCATCACTGGGGATCATAGTCCCTTAGGATGAGATGCTATAATTCTAAATCACAGTAACCGAGTCCCTGCCCATACAACCCAGAAGTTAAATGCCAAAAGGGATATAACAGATGAGCCATTCAGACAGACAG
This sequence comes from Forpus xanthops, assembly GCA_032466535.1. NCBI lineage: Eukaryota > Metazoa > Chordata > Aves > Psittaciformes > Psittacidae > Forpus > Forpus xanthops. The sequence continues at coordinate 15,370 of JASSUY010011857.1, forward strand.
GGGGAAGAAAAAGGAGGGGAAACCTTGGCTGAGTGGATCTGGTAACAAAAAGAACAAAGGTCAAAAGAAAAAGAACACAGCAGTTACTCACACATGTGGGAGTTATAGTAGGGAAAGCATCAGTAAGCTTGAAGAAGAGTTCATAAGAAACATGTGGGGGTATCTTCTGTTAGTCATCTTGAACAGTCTTTTGGGTGACTGTGAGTTTCTACAGTCCAGTCTGAAGCTCAGTGTTCTGAGGCTAAAACCATACAACAAAATACCATAAACCACAAAATCTAAACCACAGCAAGTTAGATTTGGGACACTTGAGAAAAAAAAGAACTCTCATTCTCTCGACAAGTCAGACTGCTTTCCAACCAGGCATTTCAGTTAGCATCTGAACCCTACTGAATCCTTGTTGCATTTTTTGTTATTATTTAATAGATAGAAAGAGTTTGTGAAGCTCAAGGGGGAAAAAAATGCTAAATGAATCCTTCTAAACATAATTCCCTTCACCTGACACACTGGGATTAACTGTAGGCCACAGTTTTCATTTATAATCTATGTAAAAATATACTCATGACACAAATCACAATGTGTTCTTAGCCTCAGGGTTATACCTTGTAACTGATGTAATTGTTCCAGAAACTGCTTCCCTAGCCCTAAAAGCTGGATACCTAACCACTGGGACACTGGCAGTACTGGATCATTTGGCTACTGGAACTGGTGGCTCTTATTTCTGGTGCTGGGAAACAAATGGAAAACTTGTGGATGATTTCTCAAAGAAGCAAAGTCCCACACTAAACAGCAGTGAAGCAGCCATTTGTCATCTTACAGCTCCCATCTACCTCCGAAGCAGCAGGGGTAGAAGTGTTCCATGCCAGCTAAGCCACCTATCTCCCAACCTCAGGGCCAAACTGTTGTGGTTTGGAGTTGGGCAGCTCAGCACCACACAGCCATTCACTCACACCCCCAGTGGGATGGGGAAGAATGACAGAATGCTTTGGGTTGGAAAGGACCTTAAGATCATCTAGTTCCAACCCCCTGCCATGGCCCAGGACACCTCACACCAGACCATGTTGCCCAAGGCTCTGTCCAACCTTGCCTTGAACACTGCCAAGGATAGAGCATTTACCACTCCACCTTCACAGTAAAGAACTTCTTCCTTATACCTACTCTGAACTTCCCATTTTATGAACTTCCTCCATGTTATGTCTTCCATCACTGCTATACGAGAGGGACAATCAATGATCATGAGTTCTTTTCCGTTTTTGTTTTGTTTCATGACTGCATCACAGCATCACTGGGACGTTACTAAATTGTGCTCACTTCTTGCACAAGAACAAGTCCCAGCTAAACAGCCAAACACCTCTGGTGAGAGTTCACAACACAAATCACAACTTCCTCCCAGCATCTATAAGAAACAGTAATACTCAATAGTCTTTTAAATCTACTTATTTTCTTTCCAGTCCTATTTGGAACATGGTAAAACTTTTATTACTTGAGTAGATTATTAAAATAATAGGATTATTAAAATAATTTTGGTAGGTAACTTTGTAACTTTTGACAGTACAAGAAGCCACGATCAGTTTAAATGTGATTTAAAATCAAGCCACAACTGCAGATGAATTCCCTTACAAGTGCTAACACACAAAAGCTTATTCATTTTTCTGGTTTCATTTTATTTTTCCTTTTCTAACAAAAAGGTTGTAACAGGTTTTTCCCACCTATTTAGGGCCAACTCCGATTCCAAGTTAAGATGTTAGAGAATACTGTAGCACTGTGTAAAAAATACCAAAACAAAGTGGTAGTTCAGCATGACAAGACAACAGATCACTGCTCAGCTGGGATGCCAAGAGGAAAATCAAAGCAAGCACTGGTGTTTGTAGGCTCCTGCACAACATGACAAATGTACATTGTGATCTCAAGAGAAAGGAAGATGAGCTGAGGAAGTGTGTAATGAATGGTGCTGTGTCCTTCAGAGTCAGCAGGACCAGGAGCACCTGTGGTTCCAGCAAAGCTCTGCTACTTTAAACATTACATTGAGCTGTTGATAATCAATACCAAGAACTCCTGTTCCTGTATATTTTACAGGGAAGACTCCACACAGGCCTCCTGCAACAGCTTCATGGCTGACAGGGAGCCTTGGAGCCCCTTCCAAGAGCCCGAATAGAAGGGCAGAAGCCGTGGGTTGGGATCCATCCTGCCTCACCTGCCAAGAAGCAGCTTTATCTCCTGCAGCCTTGTGATAAGTGATCCCCCATTTCCAAGTGCAGAAAAGCAATAGGTATTTGGCGAGTATCTAGGTCCATCCTAAGGTGGAGTTGCTGAGTCCTGGTACTGGTGGGATGTGATTTTGGCTAAAAAGGGAAGGAAGAAGGAAAGAAGGGAGGGATGGAGTAGCATGATTCACTCGTATCCTTCCTCTTGAGTGACATCGATGCCGTGAGGTCCCTGCCTGGCACAGACTCCCCTTGCAAAGAGATAGAGGAAGTGCCATGAATTCAGTTTTACACTGTAAAAAGTGTCTGCTCCACTCAGAGGAAAACATGCACCATGTAACTCAGCTGATGACCAAAAGGGAAAGAGGGGTGCTTGAGGTGACCAGTGCTGCAACTGACCCTGGAAAGGGGCAGGGGAAGTGGGTAAGGAGGCTGACAGAGAGCAGAGATTCTCTCCCCATTCTGTGCAGCAGCATGACATAAGCTCCTGTGATTGAATGAGGGCCTGCACATAGATAGCAATAAATAAATCCAAATCTCTTGCACAAACATGAAAGCTGAGAGTGTTTAATTCAGGCTTGAGTGCTACTTTCTTCTCCGCACCAGGACTAGACCACTGTGATATAAAGAAGCATTGACTCTATTAGGTTTTAGCTATTTACCATATTAATCATAATCCAGCTCACCTTTCAAGAAGTAAATAACATCTTTAAGATTATCAGACTCAGTTTCAAGCAACATTTTTCTTATTAAGCAAGCACAGAGGACTGGGAAAAATCAATAGGCAAGTTAGACTAGCCTCCGCATAGAGGGTTTTTGTTATCACCCATAAGTCACTGTGAAAGATGACAAAGCTGCCACATCATGGAGAAAAGTAATTTTACAGGGCTCAGGTGAGCTCAAGTTTCCATCTTCTCCCTTCCTGTAATTCAGTGTATCATGTGTTTCCACCACCAGCTAAATGAATCTGCTAGCTTGCTACACACAGACGGTCACCACAGTGACAGAGCTCACTGTGCTCATTTCCATTCTATAGACCATGTTTCTTTACCTCTGCTTTTTAGCAATAAAGGACTCTAATTCTTCATGTACAATGCAAGCTAGTGTGACTGGGTGAGCACTCACAGCTGCAGGAGGTGGCTGACTACATCTATCTGTGGGAAGGATGGGATTCTCCTTCCAGTTAGCAGGAAGAAACTCAAAGAGAGACCACCACCACATTCATCACCTGGGGGCACAGTCCTCCTGCCTCATTGTCCTACGCACCTCCAGTAACTGCCAACAGCAATGTAAATTCAGTGACATTGGTATAGTTCAGACTCAAGCTGCTATGTATAAAATAACATTTTAGTTTCCAGACAGGCTAATTTTAACCTGCAGTTTCATAAATATGAACTTTACTTAAAAAATTACCAGCAAGTTTTTGGTTTTTTTTTTTTTTTGGGGGGGGGGGTTGTTTAGAAAGGGCAAGAGGCACAAGCTGAAGTGAGAAAAATTCTGATTAGATAACAGGAAGTACATTTCTTCATGGATTACTCAGTGTGAAAGGTGTCAGGCTACAGGATCTCAGTACTTCAGGGATGCTCAAAACTCAACAGGACATGGCCATGAGCTACTCAATCTAATGTTGAAGGTAGCCTTTAAGCTTGAGGTGAGATGGGATAATTACCCAAGGTCCCTTCCAACTGAAACTGTTCTATGATTCAGTGATTGTATCAAAAGAAATCCACTTTCTTAAAGTCACTTCTGCAACTTTGTCTCCAGAGTTGCAACTAAATACATTGCTATAAAAACAAAATAAACTGACAAAAAAGTAATTGTGTAGAGATAACATGATGTAGTAATAATTTAAACTAAATTGAATTTAAGTTATTTATTGATATTCTGACAGTCCTAAAATTGGTATAAGTCTTCTTCGCTTTTTCTCATTCAACTTCAGCAAGGCAGAAGTGATCTGAGAAACTTGTACTGTTACTGTTCTAAAACTCCCAGCTCTAATTTGTCTAAACTTCCCTAATCAGACTATGATAATACCTATAGGAACAACTTAAAGGAATTGAAAACAAACAATTAAAAAGAATGTTGTAATGGTTAGAGATTGCAGTACCTGGAGAATTCTTCCAAGTGTGCTACTGATAGTAGTTAACACTTCTGTTAAATTTACACCCTTGAGGAAATTACATTAATAAATGCCTATCAAATTATAAGGAGACCATTAACTTTCTGAGGCCAGCAAATACACCCTCAAGTTCTGTTACCATTTTTCTTGTTAAAAGTTACCAGAATTGACATGGATACAAATGACTTATCTCATGGACCTTTCCCTTTGTTTCTCCTTATCAGTAGGCTTCACTGCCTTTGGGACCCAAAAAAAAAATAAAAATAAAAATAAAAAAAAAAAAACAACCAAACAAAAAAAACCAACAGTCTCTTAAGAGAGCAGAAGCTATTTCCCTTCCTGAGTTTGACTTACCTTCCACAGCCAAACCAAATCCCTAAAAATAGTTCCTTTCACTTACAGAAAAAGTAGATTTTCTGCTAAGACAATCCTACAGATCCAATGGGGGTCACAATGAGGCAGCTCCCAGTGGAGATTTCTTCCCCACATTGTTATCAATTCTTCACACATGTAGGTAGGAGACACAAATCCAAGGGATATGCTCCTTATTACAACCTACTCCTTCATGTGGCACCACAGTGAAACCTTTCCCCAGAAATTACATTTTGTACCATCTCTTCAAGGTGTCAAAAATATTCCTTTCACAATCACTTTCACACTTGCCTTTCACCATTCCGTGTTGAAGGCCTCAAATTAACTATACTGGAAAATGATCATGATGGGAAAGAAAGGTCATTTGGCTGTGCAGCTTTATGTGCAGTAGAGAGAGCATTCCCCCATCATTCCCTCCCTGCAACCATCTACACATACTCAGCAGGTGACACAACCAGAGAAACACAAAAATAACCTAAGGAGAAAATTATTTCCAACTAGTGATGGTTCTTAAAACTTGAAAAGCTCTTTAAAGCTGGCACTGCCATAAATAAGGATCTGTAACTTTTCAAAAAGCATTTCAGTTGTGCATATAACTAAAACCATAAGGAAGATTTAGAGCATAAAAGAATACAATATGGCTTCCCAATGATATTAAAACAACAGCAAAAAAGACCATAACAAGGACTTATGGGGGGAAGGAGGAAAACTACAATCATCTTCATCAGAACTCTACTTAGAAAACACCAGAAACTTGTTATGCCTATTAAAATCATATATAGGAACCAAAACCCTATAATTTACTTTGAAAAGTACTTCCAGCACACAAGCAGCTGATTTATGAATGTGAAACTATGCTACCAGCTGAAAACCAGCTCTATCTTCCAGAACTGAAGTCATCTTCTGTTCCCTGACAAGCTCTGTAGAGCTTCTTAGATTTAAGACACATTTTTGATTAAATGAATGTTTTTTTCTTCTAAGTTACACCCCCTCCTACTAACTTTTTTTAGGCACATGTTTCTATCATTTCATTTTACCATTAATCACAAATACAGTATACTGTAATTATAAAAAACAATTGATATTTTCCATAGTCTATTGAGGACAATAGTCTATTGAGGACATAGTCTACTGAGGACAAAGCACAAAGTTTCCAGCCCTTTGAAAATTAAAAAAAAAAAATTAAAAAAAAATATGCATTTTTCCTAAAAGCGATGAAATATTTGAGAATGCTTTGAGAAAGATAAAATACTTATTCATACATGAAAGCAAATGACCACGTACCCCTGGACAGTGAATCTCAGTAATGAGTAAAAATATTGTTTACTGGGTTGGCAAAGGGTGACACAGTGCTCAAGAAAATGAGCCCATCAGAAACCCAGAGTACTGGTAAGCACAGTATAGATATTCAGGTTCTTTGTTCATGCTGTTACTGAGATTCATACTATATAGGTTCTACGGCTGGAACTAGATGATCTTAAGGTCCTTTCCAACACTAATTATTCTATGATTCTATGAATCTATTTATTATTAGTGATTTTGAATTTTCCCATGTGACAGTGCTCTGGGTTCAGCAGTAGCAGTCATTTTTCTCTTTCTTAGGAGCTGATGCAGCTCTGTGTTTTTCACTGTTGGCCTGGGAACAGTGCTGATAACACCAATGTTTTTGGTTTCTGCTTGGAATGCTTTGTCTGATCAAGCACTTTCTAAGCCTCTTGCTCTTCTATGGAGGAAGGGAAGCCGGGAGGAAGCAGAGACAGGACACCTGACCCAAACTGAGCAAAGAGGTATTCCATACCACAGCACACCATGTCCAGGATGTAAAAACAGAGCACAGAGACCTGGAAGGGTTGGGATTTGCTGCTGGGTCAGGCTGGGTATAGTGGTGAGCGGTTGTATTCTCTTCTGTTATATTTCTCTTGTCATTATTAATATTGGTGGTAGCAGCAGTGGTTTGTGTTATACCTTAGTTTCCAGATTGTTCTTATCTCAACCTGTGGGAGTTGCATTCCTTCAATCCTCCTCACCATCCCCCCTGGAGCTGGGGAGAAGAAAGGGAGGAGTGAGTGAGCAAACTGCATGGCTGACTGGATTTAAACCATGACACAGAGGAGCACTGACAATCCCCAAAGAGGAACTAAGTAGCTTTTCAGGTATTTCATGCAGACTGAAGAAAAGAACAGAAGATCAACAGCAGAGCTCAAAATAAAGCCGTTCTCTAGCTTGGTGACTGTAATGTGATAGAATGCAATGTAGGTACTAACAGCTAACTAATTTACTACCTTGTAAAGCTCTAAGAAAACAGCATCAAAGAGAGGTGGCATATTCATTACCAACCTGAACTTCCAGTTTCCTGATACTGAGTACCACAGCCATCTGTTGCATGCAGACCATTCTGCATGGCCACATATTCTAAACATTAGATCCAAGTGATTTTTTTACAGTGCTTAGTAGCCTGCCATAAACATGGGGTTTTATCATCACAAAACTATTTGAAAATCTGTGTTAAACTTGGTTCAAGACTTTGTCTGGGGGAAACAAAATCAGAGTGAAAGTATCAGGTATCTAGCACACTAATGTAGGTTGTGGAAGACCTAAATTTCATGTCTCTTTCTGCCCAGAATGGAAGAACAGCTTAGCTATGTGCCTAGAGGATTTCCCAGCCAGGAAGATCGAGGTTTCTGTTGATGCATAGTTAAGCACTGCATAATTAAACAGTTGCTTCCACTGGAAGGGAAGTCCACACACTCCAGTGAGTAGGCTGCAGCACCTTTCCTTCAGTCTATATATGCAAATAAGGTGCACCACATGGAAGGCAGCAGCAGCATGGACTGAGGAACACACATGGTGATAAGGAGGCTCACCTGAAAGGTAGGACTTTCATTCACATCTCTGCTGGAAGTCCAGCTATTACAAGAACGACACCTCCAGGGGAACAGTTGGTCAATCATGAAGGAAACCTGGATGAAATTACTTTGTTCTCTGCCAAGCAGACAAATGTTCCTTAGAAAGAAGTTAGGTACAGAGTCTAAAAATTTACTTCATATACATCAGGTCTGTATTTTTTGCTAAACCCTTTCTCTGTTCAAATAACATTAAAATGATAATAGAATAACTTCTTCAACAAATTACATCATTGGAAGAGTAAGGAAAACCAGTCCCCCACTGATGTATAGGGGAAGGTAAATACGCTGTAATTGCCTCCAAATTTTATGGTGTCCCCATAAACATGATGCACAACAGTAATAAAGTATAACTAATGTGATATGGACAGTTACAACAATACGAAGTGGTCAATCATGTACCTGGTCTGACAATTTTATTACTGCAATGGGTCATTATTGCAACAGGAAATTTTAGCCGTCTTAAGATATTTCAAGGGAAAAAGACGACTACATAACAAGGTACATAACGAATACTATAATTACAACTCACAGTTGTATTTCACCAAAAGCAAAAGACAATAACATGTCATAAGCCAGAGTGACATCTAAACCTTTCTTCTGAATCACAATAAGCCTTTTGACATAATATTACAGGAAGCTCTTTGTTTCTCCTAATTCCCTGTCACAAAATATGTCTCTATCTAATAAATGTACCTCTGTAGAAAATGATACCTCTATTTGCCTGGAACAAAAAGGTTTTCTGTGATCCTTTTCTTACAGATAATCATTTGAATATCTACACAGCTTAGATAACTCATTGCCTGCTTTTTTAAACTGTTTATTATTCTCCCAGTCTGTTATGCTCTGTTACTCTAAATGACACCACTTTCAAAGAGGAAAAAACACAGAACTCCAGAAGTAGATGAACAGAAACCCAGAACCCACATGAACGTCCTCTCTATGGCTAGATGTCCAAAATTTTACCTCTCAGAAGAGTCCACTCCTCCTTCCCTCCTTCTCCCATCACATGATTTTGAATTTTTTCAAGTTTTCTGTGTGTCAACACATACTATGGGAAAAAAAGGAAAAAAAAAAAGCAATCAAAAACCACACTATATTCTGACTTTTCCTATTAATCTTATCTTCTACTTTTTCTGACTGCTGCAATGATCACTGGACCAAAGAGACTAAGAGTCTTTTTCTCCTGATTCTGCAGATATTCTCACAATATAATTTTATCCCGAACCAGGGGACCATGTATTTACACATAGCTGCATACCACAAAAGTGAAGAAAATTTCTGCAGTTTTCTTATAAAATTTCCAAAGCAAACAACACCTACTTGCCATACAGCTGTGCTGAATTAGTATTGTTTACTATAGGATATACTATGGGATAGATTTAGTGATTTGCTGCATCTGTGCCAAATGTGTGTGATTGTGTTTCCATGGAATGACAGCTGCTCTACTCTTTTAGTCCAATGACAAAGTTTCTGATTTCAAGGTCTGAAATATTTACCATATAAACTGAAATTACTTGGAGTCTGCACTGCAGAAAACTCTTCCTACAACTCCTCATTGTCCAGCTTAATTGCTTGGATGGGTAACAAACACCAGATTTTAGCATGTTGGCTCTGCCCTGCTACTGTAAGGACATGAAGGTAATGGCCTCTTCCTTTGAGACATGCAAGATTTCATAGCAGCAGAATGGAAAACTAAGCACAAAGGAAAAATACTTCTGTGCTAAGATACTTTTGGACATGAACCAAAAATCCTCCCTTGAACTAAACATATGTTGTTTCTGTACCCAACTGCATCATTATTTACAGCATTAGGAGCTATTATGCAATATACCAATGCTTCCAACTTCTTGAAGTCTGTATAGATGTTTTTAGCTATATAAACTCTAAAAGGAATATACAGAGATAACAAGAGTGAACAGATTACATCGTGGTAGGCTCAGTGTCCACGAATTCTTGATAGTATGCTTCATTTCCCCTAAGTAAACCAGCAGCTTGATGCAGACTATAATCTCACTGATCCCTGTCATTAATAACTTGAAATCAGGCTTCACATCCTACACACAGCTGAAGCCCGATTAACAAAGTGCCACAACTCTGTAAACTCAGGAATGGGGAGAGGCCTTAGCTTGAAACAATGTAAAATAAATTATATCCATTAAATGCTTCATTATGCAATGTCTAGTGCCTCTATTTTCCCTCATAGCCACAGGAATGTGCAGTAATAAAACTGATTAAAAAATGGTAACAAAATCATCTGCTTTGTTCCTTTTAATTGATCCAGATAAATTGTGAGCCAATTTACTACCTTCACAAGTTTTCCATATATTCCCCTTCAGTAGCAATCTAATCACAACACGTAGATCAACTTACTTTTAAGTTCATCTACAAAACTGGCAGCCTCTATAAACGTACCAGTTGAAGCAACAACACGTATCTTTTAATTAACTGGTATATCATAAAGCAAAAGGCTGTTATCACTTTGCAAGCATCAAAATGTATTCCTGCAGGGCAAAATTCAGCCTCAGAGTATACAAGATAACTGCTTTCAAATTATTTTCTGTTTCTAAGACAGTTAGATGAGCCTTCAGTTACAATTCTTTCAGGAAAGCCTCTGTGCTATCTCAGAGCATACACTGAAGGACTATTTCATGTCTTCCAGTCTAATGAGCCCAGTGCTGAGTTCTTAATATCTCTAGCATGTGCTGGGAGTGAAACATGAACACATACCATAATTAGTCTTAGTTTGTGCCTTAAGATAGCAGATTTTCCTCTCATGAAAACAACCACTTCAACACTACCCATGATTCTGTAACAATGAAAAGCAAAATGTTGGTGGGGTTTTAGAGGTCAACCCTAGGTGGAAGAAAGAGAATTCAGGGTAACTCAGCTCTTACTGTAAAGCTGATGGAGTGTCTTGCATTTAACTGGAGCTGCAGTAATTCCTTATAAAAAGAATTACACACATTAGTTTCTCCAAGGAGCAGTATGCGTTAACTAAGAAGCATCTGTTATGAAATATCACTGTGGGGGAAAGGAAACAGACATAGTCACCATCATATTACATTTTTTCCTACATTAAACAGATGAATTAGCTGTACCTAATTTGTAGTGCTATCTTGAACAATAAACCCCACAAATGGATGAGGCCAGCAGGCCCTTTATTTAGGATTCTTTGTTCCATGCTGGCAAAGCACAACAGTCATAAACTTAAGCATCAATGGCTGGTTTATGCTGCCCTAGTGATTAAAATCACTGAGCGCTTATCAGTCAATATGCACCTCAATTTATTACAGGGTAATTTATTCTAGTTGCTAACATAAGTGACTGGAAATCAGAAATGTTTAGCTTATTTCCTTCTTCATATCAGCCTTCCTACTTGAAAAGATTTTATTCACATATTTTCAAGTTTATTTATAATTTTATATTCAGCTGAGAAACTTTGAGAAATCTTTGTGTGGAAACTGTAGTAAACTGGACATACTTGTTCAAGATGGTGAGTTGTCTTTTATCATGCAGATTTTCACTCTGCATTAACTCTGAACATGACCTTTTGTTTACGCTATAGTCACTACATTGAAATAAGACTGCCAGGTTGTGAATGCACCTCAATAATGAGCTAGTGCTTCTACTCAAGCAGTGGTTCTGCTCAAAGCAGTTGCCAAGACACAAGAGGGTAACTCAGATAGGAGTAGTTGTGGGTCAGCCAGGAAGGACTGTTGATGCCAAATGACTTCCAAAACCAAAGGTTTTCTTTGTGCAAATTAAAAGGCATCTTACCAGAGGGATCTTGCAACAACAAAGACTCTTGAGATACTGCAGGAGTACGACAGAGCATGATCTCAAAGGATAAGTAGCTTTAGAGACACCAAACCTGAAAATATGTGGTATTTCTACATGTGGGATCTTACTGCGGAAGTGTGCAAGAATGCCACTAATGGGAAAAATCAGTCCATGTCTTATTACTCCAAAAGGGCTTAAAAATACACATCATTCAAACTTAAATACACTGAAACAGACAGAAAACTGTAAGAAGATGAAGTCATGTTGCAACAGAAGATGATTATATATTGCTGATAAGTGAAGAAGTGCTGTCGCCTGTCTTGTCATTTCCCACAGAAACCATCATGAAAAATTTCTAAGACAGTTGAGAAATTAACTCATTTACACCCTATTTAAATATGTTGAGCTGGAAAGCTTTTGTAATATCTAACAAAAATGGCTAACGTGTACTATAAAAAATACCTACTTCTCCATTGTTATTTTATGAAATAACTTCATAATTTTGTATAAATCTATTTCATTTTGGCATCCTGAATACACATATCTAACAAGAATAACAACAAAACCTTAGCAAAGGCACATATCTGTATATAGTCACTGTCAAAGCTACTCTCATTTATAAACTGTCCTCAAAAATTCAGGAACTTTAAAATACTATAAAATATACTGTGTTTCAGTTTATAATAGAAAGAGCAAATAGAATTTCATCAGAGTTTCTATTTAGTCAGGAATACTCTACCTTAATTACTTGTGCAAAATTAGGATATTTTTCTTACATTAAACAAAGAGATTTGTCTTGACATAAATATCATCATAAGTATCTCAGAATATATAAATCCAGTAGCTTTAAAATATTTGAATACAAACCTAAAATTGAGTTTGCATTTGAAAGCTCAGGAAACTCTTTTATTCCAATTCTTCACAAAATCATAAATTAGAAAAAAAAAATCAGGGGGTATAGTCACCAGAAACAGTTGAACAATAAGCAAAGAGTCATGCTGCTTGCTTCAACATTGCTGCCATATATTGCTGCAAAAATATTAATGTTTAGCTTGTTGTACAGCCACTATAAATAGGGAAAATAACATATGTATGTTTGGATAAATATGGCCTTTTATATCTTTCTCAGATCACAAAAAAATAGGTATTTTTATAAATAAGATCAATAAAGCTGGATTCTAGAACATTTTTTCTCTCTTTCCTAGCTACAATTATAAGTCTCAAATATGAAGTGAGCTCAAAATACATGGAGACAGATCAATATTGGTGCCACAGATAACTTCTCTGAGAGGCAGCGCAACTTATACCAAGGAATGCCCCAACAGAAGGCAGCAGTGGGGCCCACAGCAAAGGCAGAACAATCCTGAGAGAAGACTTTAGCCTCAGCAAGTTGGAAAAGATATGGATTCACTCTCTCCATTTTACACTTGCTCCCAACGGAGCGCTGGTGCAAATTAAATCTGCAGTTTGTGAGGCTATGAGAGAAGACTAAGTAATTGTGTAGGAGAAATCAAAAAAAAACTCTTTTCAGATATGAATCCCAGACAGATCAATTTCACTTGTTCCATGCAAGTGCAAAATGCAAACTCTTGTATAAATTGCTGCAAACATTAAAAATGCAGTAAAATCATCTATTTTTCTGAAATAACTTGCATTGAGCATAAATACATACCTTGGGATTCACATAGACAGCCTGGTCACTGAGAAAAGTGCCCAGCATACCTGCATCAGACAGGCACAGGATTACAAAGGGTCTGTTAGAATTTCTCCTTGCAGCTTCACAGCACATAAAGTCTCTTTTTCAGTGGCTGAACAACAGCTTATTGCACCTCAGCTTTTATTTTAATCTTCCCACATATGCCTTTCTCCTATATACGCTTTCAGACAGGTTCTAGACAGAACAACTGAATGGTTTAATTATAAAAAGATTTCAAAGCAGGAATAATCACCTAACTTCCTTCTGACCCAAAGTGTCTGACAAAATCTCAGATACATATGAATACTTTTACCTACTTCAGTGATCTGATGCTGTTCAAACTGCCGGACTTGGCACAGAACGCAGTGATTTTCCAGGCCTGCTTTAGGAGTTACCTACTTGACATTTCAATAACTTTAGTCACAGCTTCTGGTATTTGGTGATAAAATGATTCTCTTAGCAAAGACAGTGAAAGCCTCTTTTAAGTTTCTGGCATATGTCCAATCATATAGGACTTGGCCAACTGGGATCAGGCAGTCCTCAATTTTTATGCCACATGTCTTAAACAGTGGCTGTGAAAGATTTGGAATAGCTATTTTCCACCCAAAGTTGGTAAGCCAGCATGATGGTTCACTCTTAGATCTCCTCAACACTGATCTGTATCCTGTTACTGCATGAACTGCACCTCTTACGTTTGTTATTGGAGTTTAGGAGGTTAGCTGGAGGGGTCAGTGCCTGAAGGCAGTCAGTAGCAATCTACTGTTTATCAAACTGTCTCAGAGCATCTTCAAAGATGTGCTAGCACAGATACACCTTCACAGGGTATAGGGTTTTGGAAGGCAAAACCAGGGCAGTGAGACACTGTCAGACATATTTTTTCCCTCTGCAGTGTCATTCTGCTTTCTTGGGGACTGCAATGAACAAAGAGAAGAGCAGAGATTTTCACTGGTGGTGCATAAATAAATAATTTGGCAATTAATGACAAGGCATAACAAGCATGTGTAAAAAAAAAAAAAAACCGTGATTTGTGAATAGGAGACTTTCTAACTGCCAGGTGTTATCACCAAGTCAAATGTAAATAGTCTTCACTACTTTATCCTGGCGTTCTCATTTCCAGGTAATCCTCTGTTGCATAGTGATTTGCAAGATGGCTGCAATTATGGGGAAAAAGTATCCTTTGCTTCCCTGTAACAGGGCTCAGGGGAGCCTTGGGACTACTTAATTTCCATATGCCTCCTGCCCATTAATGCATTACTGAGGTGACTGCAGCTGTGTACAACATACAGTCATCTTCTCCCGAGTCTCGATGTGATTTGGACATAGAAACAAGTATTGTTCATAAGGAAACTAGGAACTGAGAAAAGAAGGATGGATGAAGGCCAGTGCTATTTAGGAAATACTTTGTGGCACATCTGAGGGTTCTGGCCAACTTTTTGCCTTTGGGAGCAGAGAGATATTTTCAGGAGGGATTTGAATGTATCAGGGTGATTCACCACAAGCTTGTGGAAAGCTGTCCATCTTCAGAAGGTGGTTCCTGGTGAGGCAGAAAACAGGGGTATGGGGAAAAGACTAAAAGAGGAGTGTAGAACACCACCACTGGCACAAGACACTGGAAATAACGTGAGCAAACGAAGAAAGATGAGATGAAAATGAAGGGCAAGTATGAAAAGTTTTATACCAGTGTTTTGACTAGAGCATAACTTATCTGGGTTGATAACACGATAAAACAGAGATAGAATAGTTGTGGCAGGAAATGTTTGGATCCCAGTTAAGAAATTTGACTGAAGAGAGAGAATGTAAACTCAAAAATTTTACTCAGCATTAATTGACCATTTGGGGTGCACATTATATCCTGTACTAGTGAATACAAAAGCCAATTTTCACCACCTGTCACTGCACAGCTTGTATACAAATAGCTGAACTTTTAACACACATCCAGTCCATTGGCTGGGACCATGCTGCAGGCTTTGCTAACTCCAGAGACCAAACTGAGTGTCGTGGTTTAAGCCCAGTCAGCAACTCAGCCACACAACCAATCTCATTTCATAGAATCATAGAATAGCTAGGGTTGGAAAGGACCTTAAGATCATCTAGTTCCAACCCCCCTGCCATAGAGGGCTACCAAACTGGTCAGGCAGGATTTCCCCTTAGTGAAGCCATGCTTCCTGTCACCAATCACCTTTTTCATGTATCTCAGCATGCCTTCCAGGACAATATGCTCCAAGATTTTGCCAGGCACAGAGGTGAGACTGACTGGTCTGTAATTCCCCAGCTCATCTATTTTCCCCTTCTTGAAAACGGGGGTTGTATTTCCCTTTTTCCAGTCATCTGGAACTTCTCCTGACTGCCAAGATTTTTCAAATAAGATGGACAGTGGCTTAGCAACTTCATCTGCCAGCTCCTTCAGGACTCACAAATGGATTTCATCAGGTCCAATGGACTTGTATATGTTCAGGCTCCTAAGATGGTCTCGAACCAGATCCTCTCCTACAGTGTGCCCAAGGTCTTCATTCTCACTGTCCCTTCATCTGCTTTCCAAGACTTGGGTGGTATGGTCAGAATATTTTCCAGTGAAGACTGAGGAAAAGAAGTCGTTAAGAACCTCAGCTTTCTCCAAATTCAGGGTAGCCAGTTCTCCCAATAGCTTCTGAAGAGGGCCCACATTGTCCCTAGCCTGTCTTTTATTTGCAGTGTATCTATAGAATCCCTTCCTGTTATCCTTAACATCCCTATCCAATTTAATTCTAACTGGGCCTTAGCTTTCCTAACCTGGTCCCTAGCTTCCTGGACAACACGCCTGTATTCACCTCAGAAGCTAAGCAGGATCGGGCTTGGTTAGAACTTGGCATGGGAGACCACCTGGGAATCCTGGGTTCTGTAGGCTTTTTGCTCTCCAACTTGGGGCCTGAAGGGTTGAGATAATGACAGATCTGACTAGAGTGTGTCTAATCGTATTTGTGATAAGCATTCATTGTTTCGGATTAATAGTAATTAAACTTGAAAATATAGTAAATACATATGAACAAAACCAATCTGGAATAACGCTTGTCTAATCATCCTTCAGCCTCCTTCCTTCACAAAATTTTGAACATCAGGGGCTAAGACTTAGCTGAGATCACCTAGTATGGTATCATCAGAAACAGAGAATGTCCTGAAGACTCCTAGAACTCCTAGAAATTTGTTTTCTTCAAAACACAACACTGCACAGGCTTTCCTGAGCAGTAGACTAGTGATTTTGCTGGCTTTATGTCAAATGTTCTTCATATTTAACTACTTCAATGACATTAGAAAGTCACCAGCACAAAAATGTGTGGATTCCGCAAGTTTTGCATTTTTCTGCACTTTTTGCAGTTTCCTTCAAGATCCAGGCTTTGATATGGAAAAAAAAAAAAATCCTTGTGTTTATATATATTTACATTACAAAGACCCTTCACAGTAAAAAACATAGCTCTCTTTTTTTAGCTTAGTCATAAATACTTGCCTGGAGTGAAAAAGAAAAGGGGGGGGGAGGGGGGCAGAAAAAAGGATGCTATTCTCCCCTCTACTCACATCAATGATGCCTTAATTTCAAAGATTAGTAGCGACTTTGTAAAGGATATCATGCTAAAACCTAGATTAATCTCTTAAAGGGTCACCTTCATTATAGAAAAAGATTTATCAGGGAAGAGACAAATAAGAATCAATCCATATAGTTGCCTCTGAAAAATTCTAGCTAAACTACTTATTTTGCAATTCAGGCATATATATGCACATTAAAAATGATAATTAATAATACATTCCTGCATCTAGCATAAAATACCTTCAGTTTTTTATTTCCTAGGGGCCAACTGGAAAGGAAATTAATTGGGCTTAAGAAAAGCCTTTACAAACACTATATAAAGGTTATAAATTTAATTGTGCACACATGGATTCATTTGGTACCTACATCTTTTTGGACAGTATTAACTAACATTGATCATGTATTAAAAGGAAAAGCTGATTATTGTGATAAAAATCAAGGGGGAAAGGACACAGGTTTTCCATTACAAAGGCAGGAACACGAAGTTTGTTCCCTATCCCTCAGACTGTTTATGCATGAGTTAAACTTCTGCCATGTTTTAAGACTCTCTTTAAGAAGCATCCTTAATCCTGGGCATTGATAGAATAAAGATGTTTGCTTTGTTTCCTCTCCTAAATGTCTTCAATTTTGCCTGCACAGTAATATGCAAATACACACATTTTTGAAAGGAACAGTCAGGTTTTGAAAGACATCTCAAGTGAAACTGCAGAGAAAAAGGTGGTCTTTACTTACAGGTGGGTTACGCCAGTTCCCCATCAGCAATCCAAGATCCTGAAATGCTAGCAGCTCAGGAAGAGCTCTGTCTAGCTGTTTTCCATCTTTCAGTTAAGACACAGATTTGCAAGATTCAAGCGAGCAGCTGGCAACTCTGAAGTCCCATGGCCAGTAACTCAGTTGAATAAAAGACTACCAGGCAATATGCATTGTTTCTGTCAAGGAATGTTTTTTTAAGAGCTGTTTGTACCAAATGCCACTCAAGCTCACCTAGCATGGCATTTTGATCAACTTAGGAATCTCTTAGTGCAAGAACACCTAAGCAATTTGATTTTGCTCAGCTTGTTTCCATAAAGCAAGTAATTCTGCTTCTGATCCAGTTTAAATGCATCTTATGCTTCTTTATGCATTATTATGAAGGATGAATTCTACCTTTTAAAGTGACAACACAGTCAGACTCTTCACCATGCATTACCTATGTGAACAACCCCTTGAGAACAAAAACATCCGCACAAAACCCAAATGCAAAACATGCAGTAAAATCAACTGCACATAAAACTACTAAGTTGTTTATTTCTGAGTATGTTGTAATAACATCAGTTTTTATTAAGTTCTGACTGTTGATGACTTACCTGTAGTCTTTTTCTTCACTCTAGAATTGAGGTACTGAGACACTGCACCCCACCTGAAATTTCAAGTCTTTTTCCCCAAACTGACCCACCATACCTTAAAAGGTCAGATCTGAGAGGTATTTAGGGTCTTATCTGATATGTGCCTCTGAGATATCCACAAAAAAAGGAGAGATGATAATACAAAGTCACTCTGCTCTATAACCATGTGTGACACACAGTTTCACTATTTTATGACCTTTTGTACAGAAGCAACTTTAGTAAAATGAAAAGCAGTATGAAAAAGGGAATATGTCCCACTTTTAGCACTTAGATATCTAGGAAAGGAGAGAAGGGAAGGAGACACAATCAGTGCATGTCCACACTCCCCAAACACGGGATTTTGGCAGCAAGACAGCACATTTTTTATGGTTTTGCTCAGCTTATGTTTGTCCTTTTGCAGCACACATCAATCAAACTCCTTCCCACTCTCTTCCACCAGACTTCCTTCCTGGACACCTTACCCCAGTACCTCTTAACCCAGAAATTATCATGGGCACAATGCTGTTGGGCACTTGGAAGGTGAAAAGTAATATAGAAATGATGCTGCAACAAAATGTACGTGTCTCCTTAATATCAGCATTCTCTATCAGCAACAATATGGACGTAAAATTCTCAGTGCATAGGTAATCTTTGCCTTTACTAAATTTATCTGCAAAATACCTCAAATTTCCCTAAAAAATACCTCCTGGCAAAAGCAAAGTAAAACAAAACACCTACTATGCTTCATCTGTCTACACACTGGTTGCAGGTAGCTTTAAATAACTTATGACAGATTACTGGATTGAATTACCAAACAATGGTTGAGATACAGCCCTTAGTAACACTGAAGGCTGCATGCTACAGCTTACCTCTGCTTAGAAGGAAATGCAGATGAAGATTAATGAAGAACTCGGATCCGAAGGATTCAGATAACAGCAATGCAGTTCTGTAGGATGTTCTGTAACATGAGCCTGTTAGTTTCTGGATTGTAAGGGAATCTTCTGGAAGACATCCGACTGCCGTCCAATGCCCCGTATTTTTATTTTTCACAAAATATTTGCTGTCCACAGCCCAATACATTTTTTTTTAAAAAAATGATGTAATTGGAATCATATACCACAGACACCATCTCACTTTTGCAATGCAACAAAGCAAAGCTGATGTGTATTGATCTGGCCATACAACTCTAATAAAGTAGAACTCCTTATACAGAGTAATTTCTTTTCTGATTGTGTTACTCTACCTTATTTCTTCTAATATTCACTCATTCAGTGATATTAGCAGTAACTTTACTAATATGGAGCATTGTGCTTATGTTGTTAATGAGACTGAGATCAAGCAGTTTTATATTGAAGAAATTTTCTCTTATTTCACCAAATCTGATAAATACCATCTGAATTCTATGCCTCTTACCTAAATGGGCTTCAAATTATTAGCTCAAGAAACAGATTTTTTTCAAGAAGTTTAATTCATTTGCACATTACAATACCATTTTATTCTTTTGAAAAGCGAAAAAAAAAATTAAAAAAAATTAAAAAAAAAAAAGCCTCCAAGTGTGTATGAGCAACCACCTTTTCAGTGATACATTAAACAGCTCAGACAGCCACTACTTGCAGCACGAGGCAAAGCATCAGGAACCAACTATATAGAGCCAAAAATATCCCTCACTTTACAATGGGAAGAGCAGCAAAGAAACATGTAGCAAGATAGAAAAACCTTCCAGAAATGACAAGAACAGCAGTTTACCCTCAGCTTTCAGCAAGCTTGTTTCAGACATGTTCCATGGAAACTGCTTTGGGGGTTTGATGGAGGACAAGGATGGGAAAAGGATGGGAAAATCTGGGAAGGCTTTGAAGGCTCCAGAGTGAGACAGAGCACCTCTGTGTCAAGAGGTGAGCCACCAGCCCTGGCAGGTGGCCTGGGATGGCAGAGAAAAGAAAAGACAGTGAGAAGAGGTTGGGAGGTTCAAGCCCATGTGCAGACTTTGCAGCCAAGACTTTGCAGTTCTCACCTTTGCAACAGGGATGGTCTGCTCCCACTCTGGCACACTGAAGACTGGAAACTGTGAGAGGATGGCTCATACAAGGAAAAGTAGTTGTTAGCAGCAGCATGAGTATGAACATACTTGTGACCATTTCATATTTCATCAATCCAGATTTAT
Source organism: Forpus xanthops (assembly GCA_032466535.1). Taxonomy (NCBI): domain Eukaryota; kingdom Metazoa; phylum Chordata; class Aves; order Psittaciformes; family Psittacidae; genus Forpus; species Forpus xanthops. The sequence continues at coordinate 35,531 of JASSUY010011857.1, forward strand.
TTTCTGCTGTAGATTCAGACTTTGAGCTCCAAAGCTTTTGAAGATACTTCTCCCTTCAAACAGCCACAAACTTCTTCCTATTGAAAAAGAAACAACGTGGATGAACTACATGCAAGTGCATTTTGTCCTCTTCTAAGCTTGCCCACAAAGTGGAGTGACTGTGGCTGGCTGCCAGTCACCCACCCAGCTGTTCTCTCACTCCCCCTCTTCCACAGGACAGAAAGAAAACAAAAGGAAAAGCTTGTAGGTGTTGATAAAGTCAGTGTCCTGTTTTCTGCATGGCACTCAGTTACCAGCTGGGGTTAAACCACAACAGAAAGGGAGATCACTTACAAATCACTGTCACGGACAAAACTGACTCAGCTTGGTGAAAATCACCTCTGTGTAGTGCCAATTAAAATAGACTAAGGTGGTGAGAAACACAGACAAAAATTAACAGCTACGCCCCATTCTTCACGGGCTCAGCTTCACCTGTTTGTACCTGAGTCCAAGTAGCACAGAGAATGGAGGTTCGGTCAGTCTCTCTCTGCCATTCCTTCCTGACTATACTTTTCCATTGCCCCAGCATAGCCCTGGCACCTGGAGTGCTTCCCTCCTCCTCTCTCCCACCTCAGTATTGACAGGGCTGTTCCTCACACTTTCATCTTCACTCTTCACATTTCCATCATTCTTCCCCTCTCTCACACCTCTTTCCTCAAAGTGCCATCACCAGGGCTGAAGGACTGGGCTATGCCTGGCCACAGGGCCGCTGGAACCAGCTTCCAGCAACAACTGTGTAGCCTCGCTGCAGCCCAGTTTCTGCTCACAGAGACCACTCATTCCTGTTGCCTGTTCAGTCTCTGCAAGGCTTCACCAGACAATCACACCACACACAGGAGAAAAACATCCCTAAATCCTACATAAGCCTACTCTTGCACAGCCCTGAACCACACACAGCTCACTGCCCCCAGGACAGGAGAAAAATGGTGAAGGCCTAACAAATGTTCCCCTATGTTGTTATGCATCACTAATGCTACTAGCAACATCCTCACCTATTACCTTTCCCCTTTAGTTGTCAAATATTAGTGAAAGACAAATGACTGCAGGAAATAAGGTAAAGAGAGATAACAAATTATTCATGCAGCTTTCATTGACTCTTCAAGAGCCACACCTACAGCTGCACTTACAGCTTTAATTGATAAAAGCAGAAGACAGGGATGTATCCCAAATTTTCACAGGGGCGTAGGGTCACCATGTGTACTTTGGCTCCATCATGATGACTGGATTGTGGGAAGGCACTGCTCTAACTAATTTTCTTTGTCTTTATTATGAAATTATACAACAAATCACCTTTAAATTTGAGAATTCTCTTTTTAATTGAAATCTGAAGTTGAATTAGTCTGCATTTATGCTATCACTAACAATAAACCTGGGCTTTTTTCCTTCCCTGTTAAAAGCCAAAGCTGCTCATCTAAAAATAACCACTGCCCTTTAGCCCAATAGGTTTTATGTGTATATTTTTCATATTATCATCTCATGCTTTTAGCCTCAGTAATGATATTTTAGTAATTAGATGCAAACTGGCATGCAAATTGCTAGTAGCAGGTTCCCCTCAGTGATCTGATTTATAGCATAATAAAAATTTTACTTCCAGGAAAGCCAAAGCCAGTGATGAAGACACAGCTCACAATGCATCAAGCGGTGGCTGACACAGAGTGTGATGCTCTGGCTGTGCCATCCAGGATCACTGCTGCAAATCCAGGCTTTTCCACACCCAAATGCCCATCAGCATTATCAAAATGTATCCCAGAGATTGCTTGTTTTGACAAAACTTTTTGTGGTGGATGTCTCTGCCCCATGTCTACCCTGCATCCCATCTCCAAGGTACCAATGCAAAGATTAATTCTCTTTCTCACTTTACTGATGTAAGGTTTTTCTGGTTAATTAACTCTTTCACCTCTATAATCCTGCACCTCAGCAAGATTTTATATCTGCAGAACTCTGCCCTACAACCCTATTGCAGAAATTTGGGTTCACTTAAAGGACATACCAGATATACCTGTGCAGAAATGCGTGCATGGGATTGCCAGAGAAGTTAAGAAAATACATTTCATCACCCAAAGCATGAGCTTTTACAACTCAATTAATTCTCTGACCTGCATGATGTACTATGCAATCACCACAGAAAATAAAAATTGCTTACATTAGATTAGTGAACCAAAACTCACAGAATCATATAACAGTTTGGGCTGGAAAGGACCTTAAGATCATCTAGTTCCAATCACCCTGTCATGGGCAGGAACACCTCACAATATATCATGTCCCTCAAGGCCCTGTCCAACCTGTCCTTGAACACTGACAGGTTTGAAGCATTTGCTACTTCTTTGGGCAACCTGTTCCAGTGCCTCACCACCCTCATAGTAAAGAACTTCCTTATATCTAACCTGTTTAAGTTTATCCCCTGTTTAAGTTTAAACCCATTACCCTTGTCCTATCACTACAGTCCCTGATGAGACAACAGTCCCTGATGAAGAGATACATTCTTTAGCAATAGATATTAATCTTTTATTTTATTCTTTTAATGTTGCTAAGTAGACATTTTAAATAGTAAGAGCACTTTTGGTTTTCCAGAAGGTGACAATCTTCTCTGGGCTGCTACATGCCTGCTGAAAATTGGACCACAGTTCATTCCTGGATCAGTGTCCATTGGTAATAGGAATAATTTTACACCAGCATATCTTTGATGAACGTACCACACAGACAGGGCTTAAGGCAGTTTTTCTACTGTGTCTCTGTTGTCACTTGAAAACAAGGTGTTACCTCCAGGAAGCCGGGCTGGCAGTGAAAGAACTGTCCCTTCTCAGGAGTATTGACAGGACTTACGTAAGTGCGAATAAGACATTCAGGAGACATGAGTGTTAACTACCCAAAAGATATATCGAAGTTTCAGCACACAGGATGACATTGTGCTTTCCTAAATTACTTTTGTTTTTCATTAAAGGGTTGGTTTTCCTTTCAGGTCACACTTACAACTGGTTTGTGTAGCTTTGGTAGCAATTAACACAACACCAGCCTGGCCTCAGGAAAGGAGTAGAGACACTGCAGGGTTAAGCAATAGGAGCCTTGGAGAAAATACAGACCGTGGTGGAGATTTCCCAGTGAATTCTGCAAAAGCTGCTCTCTGTAATAGGTACCTGTTTTCTTCCTTTCACATCCACACGCACATTACATGCCACTTCGATGTTTTATTTGTTAATTTTCTGAAGTCCTTTGAGAACCTAATATTTGTTCAGCACGGTTTTGATTGTTGATATTGAGCTATGAAATCCTTTGAAATAAAAAAAGTTTACTAGTGCACGGTAAGAAAATGAAGTTTTGCCACTTCAAATGAAAGAGCAGCGTAACTAATGACAGCATCAGGAATCTGATGCTCTCTGAAAATACTGCTGTATATTAAAACAGCTCTTCTGTACTGATAACTTTCAGAAAGGACTATAACAGCATCCTTTCAGCTAGAGCTTTCCATCTCTCCAGATACTTCATTGCACTCCTAGCTTCAATGTCACCTTTCTTTTAACAGCAAGGCTTTGCATGATAAAATCTCCTGCGCTTTGGCAGTGCCTAAAAACACCAATGCAGTTGGCAGCAGAGTGTCATCGGTAATTTCTTCAGAGAACTATTTAGTAGATATATACTTTTGATAAAGAAATTTCTTTTGGTCTCAAAACTCTTATGCCAATTTCCAGCAGAGGGCCTTTCCTTGTCCTTATCAAATTAGAAGTGTGAATATCAGTTGATAGGTGGGAGGGAGTTGGGTGGTTTGGGTTTTTTTGTTGTTTTATTTTTTTTTTAATCAAAGTGTATTTGCGCTTGTCGTAGTTTGAGGCCCCTCAAACAGTTCTGTGCACACCCCCCCCCCCG
>JASSUY010011858.1:12257-26656 GCA_032466535.1 Forpus xanthops
AGTGCAGCAAAAAAAAATAGAAAAGCATTCAGACTCTTAACTGCAAGTTTAGAAGACATTATCAATCCCAAATTCTCCTCTCTAACAAAGAAAAACAGAACATGAAGATACACAAAAGCTATCAGAAAGACATTATAGAGAAAAAAAAAGTACTTTTCTAGATACATCTGGAAAGTCAAGTGGCAAAATCAAAAGCGTGAAATGTTGTTACCAAACACTAAGAACTTGTTCCACAACTGTTGCTTTCAACATTTGTATCTGGTCCAGCTGGAAAGATGCCAGTGAAACAGGGTGTACAATGTAGTGGATTTTGTCCTGTAACATGTTTATTCTTTGCTCTTTCATCTGTCTCTCAGATTCAGAATGGTCTGTTTACCAACTCCTTCTCTAAAGACAAGACTTTTTTGTCTGTCCTCCATTCCTGCCTAGAAAGACAATGATGCATTCTTCAAGGATGGAACGTTTCAGTTACACAGAACCATAAAAAATTAGAGAAAGTATGACAAGTTATAATTCTGACACCTCAGCATCGCAATTGTTGCCACCCTTCATTAAAATATTTCAGGTTTAACAGTGCTGAACTACTATATATTGGATGGCACATAGTGGCATAATAGAAGAGACAAAAAAAAAGTACAAAATGTGCAAGTCCCTCTCTCTTCTGATGAAAAAAGAAAAAAAGGCTTTAGAAGCTGACAGTCAAAGGGACAGTAGCTCAAATACTTGATAAAAGAACATCTCTAATCTTACTATCATCTCCTGCCTTGTTCTTCTGTGACTGTTCACAATCTCCACAGGCCCCAACTACTGAATTTTCTTAGCAGTTGATCCCTCAGAGATTCATGTAACACAACATAATTGGAAAAAGGTACTGCCTCCACAGTAAAACACAATACCCACCCAGCTCCCTTTCCAATTACGTTGCCTTTATTTGCAACTGTAAAATTTTAATGCAGAGAGTCAGAATTACGACACAGCTTGTGACTGCCTCAACACTTGTCATTTACTATAGTAAATGCAAGAACTGCAAGAGAGAGGGTGTTCACCTGCATTCAGGGCACTACACTAGAACCAGATGCAAGTAAAGACCTATTTTCTATACAAGCAAAATTATTATAATGCAGGATATATAAAATCAGCATAAAGTTCCCACTGGAAATTTCAACTGGCATTTCTATGATTTTGACTCCTTGAGCCATGTTGGTTGTGCTTCCAAATTATTGCCCCAACAGTGCCCTAACTTTTGAAGTCAAAATAATGAAAGAATTGAATTTGTTAATGAAGAACACTCTCTTGGGAACACCAATAACATTTTCTTTGTCATTCTAGTCAAACACACACTTGTGGAAGTGAAAGTATAAGAATACACAGGAAAAGGGAAGCCATGTGTGCTCCAGCCTCCTGAACAGCTATTTGCACACAATCTCTCACACAGCTCTGGAAGTTACTAACATCCAAAGGGTGTACTGGCTCTGTTCCTTTGCAGCTGCAGGAGGCAAGATGTTCTTTCCACCTTGGATCACTGAAAGGAAATCCCAGTCCACAAGGCCAGGGATCAGTGTGTTTCACCTCCTGGAGAGAAGACGTGAGAGAATTCCAAAGCGCTGGTAAGAAGACTAAGATTTATATTGATTACCTGCTCACAGGTGTACCTGCACCACCAAAAAAGTTTGGCTAGATTGCTCTCCCTCAAGTGACGAAAACGATTCCATGGCTTCCCTCAAAACAGGAGTCACCCTGGGGCCTCAGTTATGTAGTTTATGACTTAAAAGCACAGGAACTCACTAGAATTAAAGTTTGCATATCAGGGCAGAGTAGCCCTCTTAACAGAATACTACCATTACACATCCTCATTTTAAAAATACTTTAAGATATAAATATGCTCTTTTGCTCGTGAAAAAAATCTGTACTCCATTTCAAACAAGAAAGTGTTGACAGAAAGACAATCCTCTGAACATTTCCAGGCAGCAGCTAGGTACTAATGTATTTACTTTTCAATGCAGACCAATGTAAAATATAATCTTAGAGGCAGTTGCAAGCAAAAGAATCAGTCTGATGTTTCAACAATCTTTAAAAAGCTATTTCACTGAAAACAAATGAAGTTTCCACCTGCAGCTTTCTGCATTTGGCAAACAGAACCTCACTTCTGCAGTGTTATTTTAGGACATGAAAAAATGCATCCCAGAGTTACCCCCCTATGGACTGCAGTGGATCAGTAGCTTTGTCTGAATTTCAGTTAACATAAATTTACAGCCACTGTGTTACAGTAGACAAGCAATAGAGAAGTTCCACCTTCAAAGTAGGCAATACATAGAATCATAGAATAGTTAGGGTTGGAAAGGACCTTAAGAACATCTAGTTCCAACCTCCCTGCCATGGGCAGGGACACCTCACACTAAACCATGCCATGCAAGGCTGTATCCAACCTGGTCTTGAGCACCACCAGGGATGGAGCATTCACAGCTTCCCTGGGCAACCCATTCCAGTGCCTCACCACCCTTACAGGAAAGAACTTCTTCCTTATGTCCAATCTAAACTTCCCCTGTTTAAGTTTCAACCCATTACCCTTGTCAGTCAACTTTAGGTTGATTTTTATACAAGATTCCTCTCTGTCCTATGAAAACTGCTATAATAGTTTACTCACAGGCTGTTTTCTTTTGGTAAAACTAAGGTTTTACAGTCTGCTTGACTTGAAAAACTGAATATACGACTACACATTTCCGCGCTATGAGCAATATGCAGAAAACTCCACATTGGCTCCAGAAGAGGAGGTTAAAAGAAAGCCACCTCCAAAAGAACATAACCAGAGGGGTGGGAGAACAGGAGAATGAAGAAAAAGTAAACTTTTTTTTTTAAAAAAGGTCTCTTTAGGAGCAGTGAGGGGTAAAAAAATCACCCCTTGTCCTGAAAACACTTTCAGGTTCCACATTGATGAACCAGAATCTCCTAGGAAGCCCTGAAAGTACTGATTTCTTAATAATCTTTCTCATAAGGAACTAAATCACAGCTCCCTTTCTAAATATTACTGGTTTCAGGAGACTGCAGATGTAAAATGCATTATTGTAAAAAGCATTATAAAACACAATGGACTCAGGCAAGCACTTCTACAAAGTGAGAGAAATACATGCAGTGCAGAAACAATTGTGAAAGTGCTGCTTTAATGCCAAAGTACTACAATCTAAATACACAAGTATTCTTTTCATTTTAAGCTACGACTATTCTTCCTGAAGTAATAAAATACATATAAAATGTGAATGTGACATGGGTGACATTAGCAAGGAAAAGAACCGATCCCTGCCAGCTTTGCAAATCTACTGTACTACCAGACTCCAGCAGAAAGGAATACTTAAAGAAATATTCACACAGGTTTGGAGGGTGGAAATTTCAATAAATTTTCAATAACGTTGTACAACTTGACCTACAAAAGTCAAATCCTACTGAATTGTTAAGGATAGGTATAAAGAGAAAGCATAAAAGTTATTTCAAGACTGAGTTGAAATTTTCCAACAATAACATAGGGTGCTTCTAAGTCACATTTTTCTTGAAGATCTTACACCATAAACCTGCACATTTCTGTCTACACCCTTAGAAAATCATTAGAAACTGTTACCTTGTTTCATAGTAACTTCACTAAAGTCACAGGATACCTGAAAACTTGAGCTTGTTTTATTCAACGGCTTTACAGTTACTTTCTTGTACCTGCACCTTGCCCTGTTGACCGTTTTTCACCTTTTCCATTATTTTATACCATTCTTAACATGCTGAAAGTAAACTTCCATGCCAAACACAAGCATTAAGAAAAAAAAAAGCCCCACAACAGCAAAACAAACAAAACCCCAGAAAGTTGTCATAGTTACTTGCCTCTTGGCAATTTCTGAGTGCTTCCGAGGTTTAGTGCAATATATCCATAGAAAAGGAGAAAAACCAATCTTGACATCATGGTGACAAACCCAACCTTGGACTGAGGATGATTCTGACAGCTAAGACACAAAAGTACTGCAGCTGCATTTAAGTGAACTGTTCTCTCTGTGGCAAGAGGCAGCAACACTTTGACACGAGCTTAGTTTACACAGTGGGAGGAGACAGGATGACATCACTCACTCCCACTGGAAAAGGAGAAATAGCAGTAAAAAAAAAAAAAAGAAAAAAAGATTATCAGGCTCCTCCTACAATAATATTCTGCGATTTGTTACTCAGGGTAAGAGATTACTCTTTTATGATTAAAATTTCACACAAATAAAACCAGAAATATCAAAACTTCTATTAACTGGAAACTGTTGTGAGAGAAATTTCCACTGTTTTAGCCAAGAAAGATGGACTTGAAATAAAAAAAAAAAAAAAAACCACAAAAAAAAACCACATTTGCAGTACTCAGAAAACTGTTATATTGAACTCAGTATTTCTGCAATCTCAGGATTTTTGCTTAAGGTTAGTTTGAGCTAGATATGACATTCATCTAGGCAAAAGAATTACTTCTTCCACTTGACACGACATCATAGACATATAAATATGTGTTCAGTAAAAGATCTGTGTTTGAAAAAAAAACAAATATCTTTTTTTTCAGTTGCATTTGATTTGGCAACTTAAAAATATTTTATATTTCCCCCTTTCATAAAAGATCAGTGAGACAATGAACACAGTGCCCATGGAAAGCAAAAAGTCAATGGATCTCCTTCCAGAGAATAGATCCTCTCACCACTTACATAACAGTGAATGAACAAGAAATTCCATTATTTCATTTAAAGCTGTTTCACACAAATGAGTTGACCAAGCACAGAATTTGGTCCTACCCACAACTGAGAAGGTGGGAATAAAGGGGTGAAGCAGAAGAAATAGGTTACAACTGGATAAGGAATAATTTAGACTTAGTATCTGTAAAACATTCCCAAAGACATTGCGCTTCTTCAGTCTGTACTCCCCAACAAACACCAAACCACCACAAAAAACAACATCAAGAACCAAATCCAAACATATTCTTTGCTTGTAATATGTAAAATGTCTTCACTAGTGTGGTCTGCTCCCACCCTCCACTTGCCTGGGACCTGACATTGTCCTGTTTTCATACAGGGCTCTGTAAGCAGAGAGAAGTGACAGTGCCTGCACTGGGTATAAACAAAGTAATTTCAAATTAAAAGGTGATGTATTAAAGCATACAGGAGTGTTTCTTAAAAAACAGATCAGTACTTTATTTAAAAGACCCCATTTATACTTCAGAAACAGCTTCAAAACAGAAGCTGAGTAATGGTCCTAGAAAAAACAACCAAGGAATTTCAAGCTCTTCTAATCAATATGGAGAGTACACAGCTATAACAGAACCATTTTGACGATGGAAATGTTTTCCAGGCTGATCACACTCCCTTAATTCTGACATAAGGGAACCTTTTTCTGTTTCATTAACTGAAAGCTGGAAATAACAACTTGGAAGTCAATATTATTGACAGACCAAAGAAATCCCCAAACACTATTACCTCAAGGGTCTTTGGGAGGATTCACATCCTGAAATTGAGCACTATGAACAGATACATGCAACAGGTACAATGTTTAAAAGGCCATACAGTTGCGCAGGAGTCTCCCAAAACAGTGACCTCACACGATGACTAGAGTTTCAAATGACAGAAAGGTGGATGCATGGAACAAATGTGACATTCTTCTTCTCATGGTGAAATACTGTTTTCAAAAATGCCCCAGAAAGCACACTCTATTTTTCCCTCTTCAAAATTAAAAAAAAAAAGAAATCAATCATTTGAAGTAGTCTCTCAGGAGAAGTAATAGGAAAAAATACTTCTTGGTCACACACAGCTGTCTTTGTATTACTGCAAAGTGGACTCTTGGTTTGTCTTATGGCAAATTCACTCTCCTTTTAAAGATCACACAAAAACTTTCAACAAAAATATACAAAGGCCAGCTTTATTCAGAAAAATCTCTGTGAAACATATTAGTAATTTATTAAGAGATAATATTATTTCCATTACTGCTTTCAGAACCACTTGCTTGTATGCTGCCAGTTACACCTTTCCTCTCCCTCCTGTGCATTTTCCAAACACTTCCTTGGTACACCACAGAGACATTTAGCCTTCTCCTTGAAACCCTGGCAGACTATCCAGGTCCCTTTCCTTCTGAACATTCCTGTAGAAAACAACTCTGCTCAGCCCAGCAGTCAAAACTCTATATCACAGAATCATAGAATAGTTAGGGTTAGAAAGGACCTTAAGATCATCTGCTTCCAACCCCCCTGGCATGGGCAGGAACACCTCCCACTAAACCAGGTCACCCAAGGCTCTGTCTAACCCAGCCTTGAACACTGCCAGCGATGAGGCATTTCGCATTCTGTCTTATCAAGCATAGGCTTCATCAGAGGCAATTATGGCTTGATAAGCAGATACAAGTGCAAAGACTCCAAAAAGTTTTAATATAATATTCTCTTACACTTTTCCAATATACTCTCAGCACAGAATCATAAAGCCATGGAACAGTTAGGGTTGGAAAGGACCTTAAGATCGTCTAACTCTGCATCGTCTTTGTCATCAGTGATTTCGTCCACTTATTTTCTTACAGGACTGACTTTTCCTAGGAAACCTGTTACATGAAAAATGGAAAAACAAATCAGCTTCTGCTTTCCTTCGTCCTAAAGCCTTCTGCTGTTCATTGGGTACTGACTACTGCAGTCAAAAATCAAGCATGGGAACAAAGGGAGCTTCTGGGACTTCAAGCACTTTCCTGCACTACTGGGTTCTTCTATAATGCCGTTCAGGTTTTAGATGTCTCCTTTTGATGAAGGGCCACTCCACAATCTCCATTTAACTAGAGACAGCATTTGGTTTCAGTTCACAAAAATAAAATCTGTACATCACACTTCACAGCAGAAATTTTCCAACCCAGAAGTTCCTCAGGTTTCTTTCATCCACTCAAACCTGCAATTATACTACCTGTCCTTTGTTCCATCACAGAAGGAAAAGGTGAAACAAAAGAAATTCAGTTAATGATAGTTTTGTGTTAGAATACTTTTAGCATAAAAGGCAAGAAAAAAAGGGGCAAGTGCAGTTATGAAAAAACTCAAACAGATAAAATTTGAAGGCAAAACCTCTCATGTCCTTAAATCCTCCAATTCGGCACCAAATTAATGCTTAAATAACAAAGTCAAGTATTCAAAAGCTTACTTCCTTACCTCAACTTCAGCTGAACCTCTCTGAGGTAGATCTCAAAAACAGAGATCCCAACAAGATGGTATCACAGGAAGTCTGGGAGCAGAACTGTGTTTTTCTCATTCTGTTTTAATAATTCTCAGACCAGAAAGTGCAGTGGAAACAAGAGTATGGGAAGGCAAATAAAATGTCAGAGGAGTGTGGGGGGAGAACAGAGCAGAGGGGTTTATATTTTGTTTCCAAATACAAATATGCTTTTGTTGAGATCTGGGCTCAGTTTTAATTCACCTGTCATTCCTGATTATTTTGACAAGCAAAAGCCAAGGTGACTCAACTCCTTACTGTTCTAATTTAAAGCAGGAAGAATGCATGAAGCACAGTCTTAAAAATCAAAATCCTATTTTCACTCTTAAAAGCATAAAAATGCTCTATGGAGCTCTAAGAGTAAGGACAAACTTGCAGTACACTTGGTCTGTCGTTTTTCACAGCATTGCTCGTTGGTTCTGCACCTTTCACCAGTGCTGCCAGTTATTTGAGAAATGCCTTTGGTTTAAAATGTAAATCTTAATAATAATTATCATTCTTTTGTGTGTGACTCAGTTATTGGATGCTTTTTTCTTGTAAATGTCAGGGGATCTCCTTCTAAAGGCATTCAGGAAAAGAGAGATGCCAAAGAACATTCTTTCAGACTTGTTGCTTAAAAAAGAAAAGGAAGAAATAGAAAACCTTAACTCTACTTTCTGAAAGTCTGCAATCACTTCTTTCCCAGCCTCCCATTGTCAATTTGAGAAGCAAACATTTGAACTCTCATGCTATCAAAAACACAGGGTCGCATGCTAATCTATTAGTCTAAAGGTAAGGTATATCTCATTTGATACAACAAAAATGACAGACAATGTCAGTGCATTCCAATATCCTGATCCCAAGCTGAGTTCCAGATCTCCAAATGAATGGGATCAGAGACAAAGTGGAAGAAATCAGTCAAACGGATGGTCAGAACAGCTTTTTTTTGAGACATTTTGTTGAATATTTTGTTATACTATTCCAGCACTCACACATTCGACACCTGTGATTTCAGACAGTGACATCTTTATTAACAGGCTGTATATCTCACCAAAGTTCTCCTGTCTGAAGAAGTCTCATCCCTCACCCTGTCTTCACAGGGCAAGTGAAGACCACCTTGGTTGCCTTTCACTGGGCTTGCTACAGTTCATTCATGTCGTTCCTGTATTTGGGGGGAGTGTGTGTGCGTGTGTGAGAGAGAGAGAACAGTATTAGACACAACCTAAGTATGTGGTCCAGCAAGTGGTGAGTAGCAAGGGACAATTACATTCTCCACCCACTGGCCAAGCTCCTGTTCATACAGGGCGCTGCTGACCTGTCTCGTGGCTAGGGCTCATTGCTGGCTCCTGCGCAGCCTTTTGTCCACCAAGACCTCCAAGTCCTTTTCAGAGGAGCTGCTCCCCACCCCATCAAACCCCAGCCTGTATCATTGCAGGGGTTATTCCCACACAGATACAAGACTTCGCAGTTGTTCTTTTTGAATGTCAAGAGATTCCTGTCAGCCTATTCCTCCATCCTGCCTAGGTCCCTCAAGAATAGCCCTGCCCTCAAGAATATCAAGTGGTCACTTCAATTGTGTGTCACCTGAAAACGTGGAAGAGTCCACACCATAACCTCTTCCTCCTATAGCAAAAGCCTAGCTTGTTGTTTGAAGCAATATGAAACTATTCAATACTGAATACACTGCCATCTGCAGAAAGATACCTTCATCTTTTCTATCATCAACACATTTGTGCCACATGAGATAATTAACACAGATACAGCCTTGCTATGACTGGATTACTCTGCAACATTCCTCCAAACATGTTCTGTCTATGCCTCCTCTGCTATCATACCTCTGAATAATTACCACTGTCTATTTAAACAGAATCTGATTAAGCTGAAATGCAGGCAGAGGCAATGAGCAAAACATAGCAATGCACGTGACATGAACGAGTCTCCAAGGCTGTAATTATAAAAATCAAAAAATATCTTAGCATGTATCAGTTTTCCTGGGATTAGAATTAATTCAGGATATCCTAAATTATTCTGAATTAATTTAAGCGCTGGTTCTATCTTAGATAGATTGCTTTGGAAGATAGGCTTCATAATCCAAGCTGTACTAAGCCTCAATCTTTCAATATTCCATTACAGTCTTCCACTGGAGAAGTCAGACTCTCCTGGTCTCTTTCAGTGTCCCTCCACAGTATGCTTGGATTTCTGAAAATACTATAAAAACACGGTCCAGATTAGAGAACTCAGATATGAAGTCTGGAGTCTGTTACTGCACACTAGGATAGAATACAGAATGTCTGTTTTTACATTTACAACATGCATGTTGATGCCAACAGTAATTTTTCTGTGAAGAGGTGTCTGTCTTTAGCACAGATTAGCAGGAGTGTCCATCTCAGAAGATAAGAATGAAGCATTAATGATTGACTGCACCGATATATGTTAAGTTAGAATATAATCGATTTGTACATGAATGAATACATCTCTCTGTTACAGATTTAGTTTATTTCAAATTACTGCCACTCCAACACTCCCCATCAGAGATTCCACTTTTCGGCGCTAGGGTGCATCCTCGAGACAATCTTTAGCCACCCAAGCGCCTTCCACTCTCTGCTGAGCAGAAACCACCCCTCTGACCTGCACAATAACTAATTACATCAGTCTTTGAGGAGACCAAAGGTGAGTGGAAAAATAGTTCTCTCCGTGCCTGTCACCTCCATTTAGCACAGCAAAAAACCCCAACCAACCAACCAACCAACCAACAAACAAAACAAAACAAAATTGCAAACCAAAATACCATCAGAGTTGAACTCAAAGTTTTCCCTCCCTACAGCTGGGGCACTGAATTAAATGCAACTGCCCGTTCCAGGGATGACAGGTTCAGCCTTGAGCTGTGCTTATTTTCCTCTCCCCTACATCAATCGTTCTGACAGAAAGCAAGGGGAAGTCCTAAAAGAAACTAGAGCAAACAATAAAAAACAAAACTCTGTTAACTGCCATGAAGAGTAGTGAAGTCATCTCAAAGTTAGGTGGAGGAAGACAACCACATTCTTAGTTTTATTAAAGGATACTTATTTTCTTGGCATAAGAAAATTATTTCTTTGGCTAGGATGCGGAGATCTGGTCAATGCATGCAAAGATAGGAGAGAAATAAATCATGCTTGTTCCCCTCTCCTTATGAGTCATTTTGGCCTAAAACACATCTTCCAGAAAGTTTTTGGCTGCACTTGGCTATATTAGTTTAAAATCAACACCAGCAGGCTTATCTCTTTCAGAATACTGCGCATAACTTTGAAGTGTGATTGCTTGTAACAATTTAAACATGTAAAAGCCACTATAAACTCTACACTTCATTTTAAGCTGATAAAGGCAGCTAATGATCAACCTAACTACATTATTCTGAAGTATATAACAAACTTATTAAAAATAATTTATAAGGTACATAGTCATACCTTTAGTTGTCTTAATTATCTGCTGTACACAGGGACAAAAAAAAAAAAGTATATGAAGATAAAACAATTTATTTAAGAGTAAATCCAAGATTAAAAATAAACTCTGCATGCAGACATTCTCTCTTTAAAACCAAGTTATTTGCATGCTGATCTTAGAGCAAATATTTTACAACTGTAAGTCTAAACAAAGCAACTCTGAAACACTGCAGTCTACATAATGACAAAGCACATTATCTGCAGAGGAAAGGGATTACATTTCACTTCAAAACTGAACAGCAACTGCACTAGTAGTTTCCTGTTTCCAGCCGGTAGCTCTCAAATGTCTGAAGATATTTTTTTTTAATGTCATAAGATCATAGAATAGTTAGGGTTGGAAAGGACCTTAAGATCGTCTAGTTTCAACCCCCCTGCCATGTGCAGGGACACCTCACACTAGACCATATCACCCAAGACTCCATCCCACCTTGCCTTGAACACTGCCAGGGATGAAGCATTTAAATACTTAATGTCAGGAACAGAAGAAAAAAAATGCATTATAAATAGCATTCTTGCTTTATGTTATTTCAAGAGATAAGGGAAATTACACAATACTAGTCTTAACCAAGTCCCATGGACCAAATACCTGCTAGTTGCTACACTGGGTTTACATACACATGTGGACCTTACCTTCCAATTCAGTTCTATCTGAAAATAGTTCTGGTTGTGCAATCCAAGACATCCCCATGACACCAGCAAAATATAAATGGGGGCGATCAGGAGATTCTCTTTCAAGACATTGTCCTGACCTCAAATAAGATATGAATGTACCTGCATAAAAAAGAGACCAGACTTAATGTGAAAAGTAAATATCCCTCTAGAGAACAGTCTTTCCATAATTCATCAATCTAAAATACTATTAACAGCTAAAGAAAATTCGCTTCCACTGAATGGAAAAGTACTACATTAGACTGTACAATGGGAGATAGTTATAACATCACACATGCTAGAATAAACTCTATTTGCTCACTCTGTAACACATTTAATCCTTTATTATGCAATGATTTCACCCCCAAAAATGCTATTATTGTCAGATGTAAAAGCCATATGCCAGGAAAAAAAGCCATATGCCAGGAAAAAGAGTACCTAATTCATGTCATAGCATCAGTGAACTCACCAAGTTAAAACTTAACACTTTTTGCTTGACTTTGAATACCAATGACCTGAATTAACCAGTTTTCCTTAAAAAAAAATTTAGTGTTTGAGAACTGTCTCATAATGCAGAGTGCATGGAAACTGAATTCTGAGCTGTCTGCTTTTATAAAAACCTTGTAATATTTTTTTTTCCCATATAAAACTGGATTCTGTTTTGTGAAGTAAGGTCTGTAGAATGTCTTGAACCTACCTGCTTGTGCCTCGGCATCTTGAAGAACTATCAAGGAACATTAATAGGTATCCAAAGTGCAAGTAGTGCAAAGTTCAACAGCTCAGAGAGTCTATAAAAGCTGGGAACTGCGACACATACATGGACACAATCTGGAGTACAGCCAGGGGTAATATTACATTTTGGAAATCTCTTTTTTTGTGCAGGTTGGTTTTTTTATTTTTTTAGAGCTGCTACTATTGCTCATCAAATACTGTCAGCATCTATTATGCCTAACACAGGTAAACACATAGAAACATGCACCTGAACTCGGAGCTCATTTCAAAACCGTTTCTCTCAAAATCTCTCTGTATTTTCAAGCAAGAGAGGTCAACAGGATAGAGCAAAACAGTTTTTGAACATTCCGAAATTAAACACAAAGTACCAAACGACCCTCAACTATGAACTGCTGTTTAGTCACAAGACAAATACATTGCTACTTCAATAATTAGTATTCTGCCAGTTTGCATCAATTATAAAATGTAAGGATATCCTCCAAGACAAGAGACTTCTTCCAAATCATTAATCCTTGGTACCACTGCAGAGAAGGTGAACAAGAGCTTTGAGCATCAGGTATGTTTTAGTGTACGTCTGACACCTGTCTGCAGTTGCTATCAGTTTATCACAGACATGTTTGCAGAGGACCCTGAGCTGCTCTCAAATTAAAACAAAACACTGTAAAAACAAGCCTTCTGGATAAGATGACTAACACGAAAGCATGAAATCCTCATTGCCAAGGCATAAAAAGCCACATAATCACTGCCTATACAATTATTCCCTAACAAGAAAATGAGAAATTTGGACCACTTCATAGGTGCCCAATTCCATTTATTCCAAATAAAACCCAAAAAAACTTAATAAATTTGCATTAACATAAAAAAAAACAAACCCGCACAACCCCCCCCCCCCCAACAAGCAATAAGCTCTGTTTGTGCCACACCAAAAAAACCAGCACAAGTACTTAACGATGAGAAATAGTAGTTGAAGACATATGGAATATATGTTAACGCATGCTTATTCACCACTGCACAGTTTTTCAACTTTTATCCTTTTATCTCATAAATAAGAGAGAACACGAAGCCAGTTCTGGGATTTGATTCACTTAAGTGATATCTTTTCCATCCCACATTGCAAACACCTTGCTATACCCTGTCCAGTGGACTGGGAAAACATTCTTACTTTATATTTTAGTTAAAAGCTACTTACTAGTATTCTGTGAAAAAATGAATCTCGGAATCCAACCTACAAAGCTGCACATTCTGCTTGAATATCAGGAGCAGAAATAGTCCTAAAACAGATCCACACCTCCCTTCATTCACAACAACATAGCCACGAATCAGGAATAATATTTTGATATCTCATAACCCATTGTTATCTTCAGAAGCAGACATTAAAAGTGATTGTGAAAAAACATCCTTAAAAAATAAGTAAAAATCTAGGAATAGAGGACATTTCATAGTTTGAATCTGACGTAAGATGAACCATCAAAATTTAGGAACAAAAGGAAATCGCTTCATAGGAAAACTCTTCAAGGACAGAAAAAGATTACAATACTTTTCTTATTCTAATTGGATGAGAAAGAAAAAAGACTGATGTGCAAAATAATTGATATCCACAGAAATTATGGTTTGTCCCAAACGAATGGATCCCATTCTCATCATAATCCAAAATCACTTATCAATGAAGCCATGTATGTGCTTCCTTATGGGTGCAAATTGCCCTAGCCAGAAAAGCACTCAAAACTTCAAATACTACTGGGATGTGTTTGGCCTTGACAGCATCAGAAGAGAAAACAGCTGAACAGCTTGCATTCTCCTGTATAATTTGTATCACTTCTGGCAATGCCAGGAGACTATGACAAATTTGGAACATTAAAGGCCATCAAAACTGTTAGCAAAGAGAACACCTGTCCTGGGTTCAGCAGTTGCAGTCATATTTTTCCTTCTTAGTAGCTGGTGCAGTGCTGTGGTTTTGATTTTCAGCATGGGAGCAGTGCTGATAACACCAATGCTTTTAGTTACTGCTCAGTAACGTTGAGAATGACCAAGGACTTTCTGAGTCTCATGCTCTGCCAGGGAGGAGAGGAAGCCGGGAGGAGGCCGGGAGGAAGCAGAGACAGGGCACCTGATCAAAACTGACCAAAGAGGTATTCCATATCACAGTACATCATGCCCAGGATATAAAATGGAGAGCAGAGACCCGAAGGGGGCGGAGGGGTGTCCCTGTGTGTGTGGGCTTGGTACGAGATGAGGGGAGTGCACTGCTTGGTGGGGCTGGGTGAGCAAGTGTATTCTTTTCCCTTGTATTTCCCTTGTCATTATTATTATTGGTGGTAGCAGCAGTGATTTGCGT